>JASDQU010949221.1:33426-46545 GCA_032191745.1 Picea mariana | reverse complement strand
CTCGATACCCATAATTCTGGGGTAAGGGAGATGAAGATGTTGAGCAACATTGGTTCTTATGCGAAGCAATTTGGAGGTCCAGAGGGACTTTAGATGCGAATAAATTGGTTTAGTTCCAGACTACTTTGAGAGGCCGTGCTCTCAAATGGTACATGAAGGCCATTGAGCCAGGAGTACCAGGAATGCAAGGTCAAGCGTTCATAGTTGACCAAGTATGGACAAAGTTCATAGTGGAGTTTAAGCTACCTCATTCAAAACAACAAGCTCTGTTTGAGTTGCATGAAATTCAACAAAGGGAAGGTGAATCAGCGTGGGAATATATCCAAAAGTTTAAAGATGCTATAGGGAGGTTAGCGCATCCAATTCATGAGGAACATCAAAGAGAATGGTATATCCAGGGATTTCTACCTCTGACATGGATTCCGTTAACACAACAACGGATAGCCACTTTGACAGATGCCTTGGAAAAATCAATGAAGATTGAAGCCATGGTAGGATATCTGAGGAGCCTGAGAGTGACCAGACCCCCATCAGATGCAAATTTGGCACAACTAAAATGAAAAATATTAATACTTACAGAGAAGATTCAAGAATTGACGATACCTAGACCAAGACGACTGCAAGTCTGGTGTACCAGATCTTACATAAAATGACATATGGTGAACGAATGTCCACAGATGAGGGGAATGGGAAATCCTCAGAATCTGATGGGACCTTCACCAGGACCCATGGGAGGAGTTGCGCAAGTATCCATGAATTTACCATTCCATACCCCAACCCCATATCATGATTTTCCAGGTAATCAAGCGATGCCATCAGTTGAGTATTGCGAGATTTTTCGAATCCATGGGCATGGGCCAAGATAGTGCCCCATTATTCAAAAGTATTCAACAATACCGAATACTGTGCACTGTGATTTTTGCACATCTACCACACATGCTGTGAATCAGTGTAGAGCTTTGGATGCACTTGTAGATAAGATGGATCGAATATCATTCAGGGTGAATGAAACCCCTTAGGAACCGGGAAGAGGTCGTGGAGGTGGAGCTGGAGGAGAATTCAGAGGAGGAAGAACCAGGGGAAGAGGACCAAGTAGATTCTACAAATGTGATGAGAAAGGCCACATGGCTAGAGATTTTCCTCATCTGAGGTGACCATGGTGCTCTCATTGCAGAACCAATGGGCATGGAACTGAAGACTTCCCATAACTAATTGAAAAATGGGAATATCAAGTACATCAATGAGGAACTAACCTCATCAGTTCAGAGATAAATATAGTTATTAGAGGACAACTGCCCAACCTTAATATCGTTACTCGAGGAGGGTCAAAGACTGGTGTAGATGATGAAAATTTACCTCAGATCCAGGAAGCAACGCATAAGGAGGACATGTATGATCCTTTGAAACAAAAGCTATTATTTAAAAATTCCATAGAAGTATTTCAGAATATTCCTAGCCCTGAGATGCAAGAGAAACCCCCTCAGACTATTGTTTACCCTAATATTTCGCAAGTACCTACTTCACCCCCTGCATTAGAAACCTTGTAGTCCCGATGAGACAACCTAAGCAACCACAAAATGTAGTCGACCTTTGGTTTCAATTATTTTATGATATTCTTGGGAATGACCAGTTGACAGAAAATTTGTGCAATGCACTGTACCTAGTTATAGGGAATGAAGAATCTCCATAAACAATAATAAGGACTAATCTTCCTGAGAAGAATACCCTGAAAGTGTAGAGAAGGAAAGTACGAACTAGAAAAGAGTTTATATTAGCAACCCAGCTAGATGAATTTGAGATTAAGGATGTGATGTTAGATATAGGATCTGATGTTAATATACTTCCTAAAAAGACTTGGGAAGCCTTAGGAAATCCCTAGTTGACATATTCCCCAATCCAGCTAAGAATGGCCAATCAGTATTGTATTTTCCCAAAAGAAATACTGGAGAATGTGGAAATAGATGTTGCGGGAGTGAAGACTATAGCCAATTTTGAGGTGATCGAAATCATCGGGGAGAAGGGCCCTTATCCCACACTACTTGGTATTGATTGGGCTTACGAAAAATATGTGACGATTGGCCTAAAGAAAGACATTAATACATTTGAAGCAAATGGAATAAAAGTAGGTCAACCCTTGGATCCGTATGTAGTCCCTTGATACATGGAGCCAATGGACAAAAATATGGAGGAAGAAGACTTGGATCAGTTGTACACTATAACATCGGGAATGAGAGAAGAATACATCCTACTGCTGATGGATCAATAAGTTGGAGGAGAATACAATTAGAAGACAAATATTCAAAACTGACATTTGACCGCTGGCAACAAGGTTCATATGAAATATTTTCAAGAAGATGCGCAACTGTCAGAGAAACTAGATGGGTTGGAACTGAGGTTAGAGATGACCTGATATATGATGGTACCTCAGGATTTGACAGTTTTCTAGTTAGCATGGAAGAAAAGATAGCAGAGGATCAAAGGATCTTAGTGTTGGATTTATCCCTCTAGGACACTCCTTCTAGGTGGTGGACCAATCACAAAGATTTAATTGATAATTAGGACGATATGAAGCAAGCTATCTGATACATATTTCAAGAGAAGGAGAAAATGGAATTAGAGATGTGAACATATTTCCAAGTTGCGCAACTGTTCAACAGAAAGTCTGATCCTAAAGCACATATTGAACAATGCATGAGACAATGGCAAGTTGTGGAAATACCATCTTGCTTCTGGGTTCAATTATTTCCCCATTCACTAGGTATAATTTTGAAAGATTGGTATATACATGAAGAAACCAGAAGACAAACCAGTGACTGGAAAATGTTGGCATATCACTTTTGCAAGGACTTCTCGTTTACAAGTAAGTACCTTGAGATTAAAAAAGTCCTGCAAAGAATAAAAGAATTCCTTTTTATAGATACTGGTGAATGGTAATTAGACCCAGTGGTATGTGTAAAGCATAGCCAAGAACTTCAATATAACCTTCACCTAAGCCTGGACGAGAGACCTATAGAATGCTATAAAATTGAGAAGGATTTGGAAAGCTCGGATGATTTATAAGAATTGAGAAACTTAGCAATTAAGGAAGCAAAAGGAAGCAGAGAAATCCATAACATTATACCCAACCATACTGATGGTTCTTATAATTATCCATTGAAGTTGTACAAATTCAATATAGGGACCATAGAGAAACCTAAGATAGCTATGGTGGGAGATTACTGGGATGAACAAAATAGCCAATAAATACATATCTTGTTGCAAGAGTATGAGGACTTGTTCCCAAAGACATTTTCAGAGCTAAAAGCGATTAAAGGAGCTATGGGAGAGATGAAAATTGAACTAAAACTAGGATCAAATCCTGTAAGGCATAGACCATATCACCTTAAACCCAGAGTAAAAGAGAAGGTTAAAAGGGAAATAGACAAGATGCTGGAAGCTGGAATTATTTTTGCAGTGGAAGAAGAAGAATGGGTTAGCCCAATAGTCATCCAGAGCAATAAAGGCACATAGGACATTAGAGTGTGTGTACACTACAAAATCCTTAATTCTACTTGTGTGCATGACCCTTTCCCAACACCTTTTATTGATGAGGTGCTAGAATACGTTGCGGGGAAATAATCTTACTCATTTACAAATGGATTTTTAGGGTATCACCAAGTAAGGATTGCTGAAGAAGACAAAACAAAGACCACATTAATAACATAATGGGGGTCATTTTCATATAATGTGATGCCATTTGGAGTAAAGAACGCCCCTACAGTTTTTTCCCAGATTGTAATAACATCCTTCCGATAATTTATCCACAAGTTTATAGAATTTTATATGGACGATTGGACGGTATATAGTCTGCTCAAGGAACATGTAGCACTACTACATCTGATCTTTGACAGATGTAGAGAATTGAAGATATCGTTGAACCTCAGAAAGTGTATCTTCTGTGTGCCACATGGAAATTTGTTAGGCCACATATTATGCCGAGAAGGAGCACTAGTAGACCCAACCAAAGTTGCGGTTATTGTGAACATGCTGGCATCGACGAGTGCTAAGTAGTTGTGCTCCAAACTGAGGCACACACGGTACTATCGTAGGTTTATCAGAAGATATGCAAACATTACTACACCTCTAGAAAATATACTAAAGAAGTACTAAGTGTTCCAGTGGACCCCAGAGTGTGATAAAGTGTTCGATATCCTAAAGGAAAAGATTAGCACAACACCTATTATGATATTTCTAAACTAGGAAAATGAATTTCATGTGCACGTAGAAGCATCGGGTATTTCCTTGGGAGCCATATTAGTGCAACTAGGAGATGGAGCCATGGATCATCCTATCTATTTTTCTAGCAGGAAGTTGTCACAAGATGAGCGCAACTATACAACCACAGAAAGGGAGGATTTAACTATGATTTATGCTCTGCAGAAGTTTAGACATTATTTTTTAGGTTCTCATTTTAAGTTCTTTACTGATCATTTTGCGTTAAAATATCTAGTTAACAAGTCTGTTTTGGAAAGAAGAATTTGTCGATGGTTGTTACTATTTCAGGAATTTTCATTTGAAGTGACCATTAAGCTTGGAAGATGCAACATGGGGCCTGATCACCTATCTAGATTAGAGTCAGGAGAAAGGGGTGAAGCAGTCGATGAACAAATCCTAGATGTAGACCTGTTCCGGGTTGAGGCCATGCCAAAATACCTGGAAGACATAACAGTCTTCTTAAGTACAGGGGCCTACCCAGAAACGTACTCCGCAACTCAGAAACGTCATATGGTGGTTAGAGCAATGGACTACCAATTGATTGTGGGGAAATTGTATAAGTTGGGACTATATAGTATCCTTAGGAGATGTGTCTTAGATCATGAAATACAAGACATACTGTGGGAGTTCCACAGTGGAGTTGTGGGAGGTCATGTTGGAGGAAAGGCCACTGCACATAAAATCCTTCAAGATGGACTATGGTGGGCCACACTTTTCAAGGATGGAAAGGCATATGCTAGATCTTGTGATGTTTGTCAAAGAGTGGGTAAGCTATCACGACAAGATGAATTTCCTCTTCAGCCAGTTCGAGCTTTAAAATCATTTGAGAAATGGGCAGTTGACTTCATTGGGCCAATCAACCCCACAACTAAGCATTTGAAGGATAGGTATATTATTACCACAACTGATTACCTTACACGTTGGGCTTAGGTAGCAATTGTTCAAGATTGTTCAACTGATACTGCTAGTAGGTTCATTTTTGTATATTATCACTTGGTTTGGATGTCCTAGGAGTCTGACCAGTGATCAGGGTGGTCATTTTATTAGTAGTACAATAGAAAATCTTACATTAGAGTTCTTTATCCAACACCATAAAAGTATCCCCTACCATCCACAAGCCAATGGAACAGTAGAATAGTTTAACAAGATTCTGGAGAGAGGATTAATGAAGGTTTGTTGCGCAAACAGGGAGTATTGGGATGAAAAAGTCCCAACAGTTTTATGGGCTTACATGACAACCACAAAAAAACTCCACAAGTACACTCCATTTCAGCTAGTTTATGGGAAAGAGGTTGTGGTACCTACATAATTCATTACTCTGAGTCTATATATTGCGCATATTACACACATGTCAGAGGATGAATCAGTTGCGCAAAGGCTCATGGAATTGAAAGAACTGGAAGAGACCAGGTTTTTAGCATACTTCCATCAATCAGTTGAGAAAGAAAGGAAAAAATCTTGGCATGATAGACACATTAAGACCAAAGCATTTTCCCAAGGAGACAAGGTCCTACTTTATGACATTCGGTACTAGAAACATCTAGGCAAGTTGCACATGCATTGGTTGGGACCATTTATAGTTGCAGAGATCCGACCGTCTGGAGCAGTCAGACTCGTGCAACTAGATGGTATGTTGTTTCCAGATTGGGTGAATGGTACTCGTCTTAAACCCTATATGTCTCTGAACGGAGATAAAGGAATGGTGATCTAGTTTGAAGGAACATGTATAGTAGTTATATTTGAGTTTTTGCAATTTCTATGAATTTAGTTAATAAAGTCGAAGAGTGCATTGTTGCACCACGACATGTAGTTCATTTTTTTATGTCTACGTGTTGTTTGATGCAAAACTGTGTACTCGGCAACATAGGATCAGAAGAGCCACGAAGATATTAATGACAATAATTAAATGTGACGGTGACCCCTTTTTGGTCCGAGGGAGATCGAATCCGGATGCAATCCTAGTCCATGTGCCACATGACCCCAGTCCAGTCATAGCCTTTATTACTGCTACAGTAACCCGTTTGAATTTTATTAAACCATAAATCCACGATACGTGAAGATGCCATCGGTATTCACGCCAGGATTCTCATCCATTAAATGATAAGGTCTGGAATCGGCAACATCTCTGACCAACTTGCCTAGTAAATGCCGATATCACCCAATAGATTTACCCCGTTAACCAGTCTCATCGAACAACTTAGATCCAAGTTGCGTATATAGGGTTAATGATGAATATTAGTTTTTACAGAACTTGCCAACTAAGCCCGGGTATAAGGTTCTGAGAACTCGAGGTAGGATGCATTGTTTCCCAGAGAGAATTTAGTGATTTGTGAATTCTAAATTGTGAGCAAACCTATGTAATCCATCGACCCTCGGTTGTGATCCCCAATCCCTATTTTTTTTGTGGAATTTGCTAATAGTTCAGTCTCACCATGCCAAGAACTAAAGGGAGAAGAAGTGTCATTTCAAAGGATGCAGTACCAAACGAGCCCTGTGGCCCCTAGGTCAAGATCATGGGCGATCTCAAAGGGAAGGCTGAGCAAGTCAATCTCCTCAACCTTGACCTGACAGACCAAGTTCTGTTCCCTTAGATGAATATCGATGTCTTCTGGAGTGTCGCTCTAGACGAGTTGGGAGGCATGCAGTTTTTTCCAAAGCTCGAATTCATTAATCTATTTAACTCTACCATTATGAAGCTCAAGGATTTGCCAGTTTTCGGCACCACTGGAGAAGTTGCGAGGTGTATCGAGTTCCTCATCAGAAGGGTACATGATAGAAGCTTGTGGTTGGATATGAGATATCTAATTCATGCAGAAGACATCCAACAACTTACTAGTCTGTCCATCGAAGGTGAGGATGTGTTCAAAGGTTTCCAGGGTCCCAGTAAGCATGGAAAGAAGAAGGGGGAGCCCAGTTTATATGAGTGATTTCATACACAGAGGGGGGAGGGGGGGGTGGCACACAACCAATATCGACCCTATACTACCCGAGACGATCAAGACCGGTTGTTATATAATTTCTAGCAAGGTCATTAGGTATTACTACAAAGGAGAGTGTACATTGAATGCCTTATTAGTGGTAGATTATTGTGCCAATGGCGCTATCTTAAACTGGTGAAACTATTTACTAGAGGAACTCCTGGTGGCTTGGAAGGAAGCATAGGAGAAGGGTGGCACTTTCACCTATGGCTACTTGTTGCTTGCATTCACAATGCTGAAGTGGATGCCACCCGTAGGAAGACCATTGTCGCAAGAAGATAAAGGGTGATTGGAAAAGATGTTTGAGCCTTGGAACTCAAGGTCGGACTCATAGACCACCGTCTTCAACAACATGATGTTCTTCACATGGTACAACAGGTTTCTCGACGCAACTCAGAGGTTGCACATTCCGCAGGAATTTCTCAACCACAACACATGAAACATTACATTCGACATGAACCACCACCATACATTTGTGTGGCCAAGGTATGCCAATAGAGAGGAATTTCACTCACACATGCTTCCATTCTACTTAGATGAGGAGGACTTCGACAAGGAGGTTATTTCATGGCTTGGAGTCAAACACAACCCATGCAAGTTGGGGATGCATTACCTTTTGCCTATAGAGTTGTTGAAGAAGAGGGGTCAAGAAGTAGAGGTAGGACCGAGCTCAAGCCCAGAGGTACATAAGAAATAAGCCCCGGTACATATGAACTCCAATGAGGAGGAAGAGACGCAGACACTGGAGCACAAGAATATAACACTACCTATGTTCCCGCAGCTTCAAGAGAAAGCTATGTTGACAGGTAAGGATTTCAAAAAAATTCTCAGCACTGCATTCATCACAAAGACAATGACCAAGAAACCCAGGACATGGATCTCCTCGAGCAAGGTTCTAAACCCCCATCCCATTTCATCCACCATTGCTCGCACTTGTTCAATGTCTCGAGTAGCCCACATTATAGACATCCAGGATGATCTTGATCCTAAATCCACTCCATCCATTACCATCATCACTGAGAAACCTCCATCACGACCAAAACCCCAATCACCACCTCAAGAAATTTCCATTCCATCCCAAACCATTGACCCAGAACCCATGCAGTTGGACCCCCTAGAGATACCCTAGAAGAGACAAGAATTCCTTGGTCCAAACCGAGAAGTACCCAAACATAGGCTAGAACTTACTGGCCCAAACCCTGAAGCCTAGGACCAACAAATCATACCCTTTGTGCCAATTCAGGACACTCCATCTTTAATGGATATGCAAGCAGGACCAAAGACACAAGTCCTAAGTCCTCAACGCACTTCCTCAAGGACCAAGGTTGAGGGTGCTATTGTAAGCGCAACCCTGGAAGCTGAGTTCCACAAAGAGGCGGAGATACCATAGGTTCAAAAGGAACCTGAGATGGCCTCAAGACAAAGAGCAACATCTATATAGGAACAAATGGAGCTATTCCTCCAAAACCATCAATAGTGTGAAGAGTTGTTGCAACTCTGCTCGACCATAACATACATTCTAACGTTCCTACCCTTGACGTTGAGGTTGAGGCTTGCGCCAGGACCATATACAGGAGAGGAGGAGGTAGAGACTTCTTCAGGGCATTCAACAGCCAGTGAAATTCCACTGCAAGTTTGAGTACCCAGGGAAGCCACCCCTTCTTTTGCTGGCCTTGCACAGTGGCCAACAACCCATCTAGTCAAAATGATCAGAGCCTCAACTGATCAACTAGAGTAGAGGCTCCAGCAGGCCGAAAGGACTGGAGAGTTCGCAAGGGAGGAAACACTCCTTTCTCAAGCATGCAAAATACATGAATATTACACCAAGATCCAAGCGAAGCATAAACTGGAAAGAGTCCAGGAGAAGCTTGCTGAAGCCTGACTGGAAATAAGGAAAGTAGCACCATAACTACCATAGGCTAGTGTTGTAGGAGAGCCTGAGCATCAAATTGAGCTACTTCAGGGAGCATGGTCAAAACTGGCCATTCACGTAAAGAAGCTGGAAGTGCAGTTGTGGGAGAGTCAGTAAGAAGAAAATAAGCAACCTCAGAATCTGCAAGAGAAGATGGAGAAAATAGTGCTGGAAGGTAACAATTCTCGAGAAATGCTACACAAGTGCACAACCGAGTGCACAAAGATATTTATAGAAGTCAATGACTGGATGGGAATTATCGCAAGGTGCAACCAAAATATTGAGGATGTGTGTTCAAGAATACAATTGCTCAATGAGGAATTTATGGTGATTCTGGATCCACTGGAGCAACAGGAGAAATTTGATCAAATCCAACAAGCAGGCAATGAGTTGAAAACTCTATTTGAGGCACAATCCATAACCAAGAAGGAGTTGTGCGAATTTTGACTTGTTGTCCAGATAGTGTATATGAAAATGCATCAGGTAGATGCTACATCTGACTCTGAATGGAACTCTCTAGTTGCATCCAAGCCCAAAGGATGTATCACAGATGTGGCTTAGTAGTTTTTCGCTGAAGCCTCACTCCTTTCCAGGAAGTGGCAGGATAAAATTGGGAGTTTCTAGGAGGTCATAAAGTGGGCCTTAGAGTTGGTCCCAGAGTTGGGCCCTTCCTTTGAAGAGGCAGAAAAAGAGAAATCACAAGAAGAATATGAAATAAAAGAGGAGAAGGAGGACACGGGAAAGCAACATGCACTCCTAGAAGCTTTGAAATATCCAAGTACTTTCCTTGAGGGCGAGTCAAGGCTTGTGGTCGGAACCTATTGAGCCCTTCATTTTTGGGTTGACGATTGCGCAATAAGGACTACAATCCCAGTTTTGGCCAAACAAAAGTTGAGTAAGCTACAAAATATCTGGACAATGGAACAAGTAAAGGAACATAAATCGATTGTGGAAATGGATAACGCAACACCAACGAGGCAAAAGCAGTTACAACAGAACAAGAAAGCATGCAGATCCAAAAATCTAGAAACCTTTTCTTCTGTTTCCAGATATACTTTTATTAGAGCCATTATGTCTCTTGCTACTTCCATGGGATGGAGTCTACATCAGATGGATGTAAAAACAACTTTTCTCAATGGAGTAATTGAAGAAGAAGTATACATTTAACAACCTCAAGGATTTGAAGTACATTCCAGAGACACTCATATTTTCATATTAAAGAAAGAGCTACATGGACTCAAGCAAGCTCCAAGAGCTTGGTATGCCATAATAGACAACTACTTAATAAGACTTGGTTTCTCTAAGAGTCATGCAAATCCAAATCTCTACTACAAAGTTGTGAACAATGCACCAGTGATTCTACTACTATATGTTGATGAGTTATCCTTGATAGGTGCAAAGTCTCTCATCACCCAGTGTAAGAAGGAACTAGCTTCTGAGTTCAATGTGAAAGATCTTGGTCTCATGCACTATTACTCGGGACTAGAAGTATGGCAAAAGCGTGGTGAAGTCTTCCTTGGACAAGGAAAGTATGCAATGAAGATTCTTCAGAAATTTGGAATGATGGATTCCAAATCCACGACCACTCCTATGACCACAGATATAAGAAAAATAAGCGACTTATATTCTGATCTATTAGACCCATCCGTATATCGACAATTGATTGGGTCGTTGATGTATCTAGTGAATACTTGACCAAATATTTGCTTTGCTGTAAACACCTTAAGCTAGTTTCAGGTATAACCCATACATGAGCATTGGATAGATGCAAAGCATGTTTTAAGATATATTCATGGGACTATATACTATGTTTTAAGATACACTTCATCCAGTGATATACAACTTCATGGATTCACAGATTCAGATTGGGCAGGGAGTGTAGAAGACATAGAGAGTACTTTAGGGATGTGTTTCATCTTGGGTTCTGCTTTGATATCATGGGCCAATAGGAAACAAAAGTATGTCACTCAAAACAACAGAAGTAGAATATATCTCATCATGTGAGGCATGTACATAAGTAGTACAAATGAGGAAGCCGATTTCTACATTATTTGAACAAGTACCAGATTTGACCATAATATACTGTGAAAATAAAAGTTGTATGAGTCTACCAGAACATCGAGTGTTTCATGACCAGTTGAAACATATTGAGATCAAATACTACTTTATTCATGATAAAGTCCAGGAAGGAGAAGTGAAACTCCAATATATCTCCATAGATGAGCAAGTAGCAGATATTCTAACAAATCCTTTGTCCTAGATAAAGTTTGCGTATGTACGGGACAAGATAGGGCTTGTGGAGATAACTCCCTTATTTGAAAGGGAAGAGATGGATCCCCATGTTGGGAGGGAGCATTGATGCATATTATTGATTCATGGGCAGTCATTTTCCAGTTTGGAAAATGGTCCCAGTTGGGAAGTTCCTTTCCAGTCTGGAAAGTGGTTCGATATTTCTGATGGACAAGCATTTTCTAGTTCGGAAAATGGTCCAGTTTGGAAAGTCATTTTCCTAGTGAAAATGGTCCGATAGATTGTTGATGTACCATAGAAAACAATTCCCCTTGTGGCCAGTGTGGGGGAATGGTCTAGGATAGTCATTCTTCTTGGAAGTCACTTTGAGTAGTGGTCAAGTAGAATGGTCTGCCTTGCCGAGTAGTCATTCTTTTGAAGTTCATAGTTGTGAGCAGTTTCAAAGAATGGTCCATTTTGGAGGTTGGTACAGAAAAATCATTTCATTAGGAAATGGTCCAGACAGTCATTCCCTAGGGAAGACTCATTCTCTCCAGGTTGCACTATGATTAGTGCTGGAGGAATGTCCCAGTTAGGTGAATGGTCCAGGTTCAAAAATCAAGGACATGAATTCCCTAGGGCAGACTCATTCTCTCTAGGTTGCATTATGATTAGTGCCAGAGGAATGGCCTAGTTAGGTAAATGGTCTAGGCTCAGAAATCAGGGACAAATATTCTTCTATTCTTGAGAAGAATAGTCTAGATATCCCATGGCTGATGTTTTATTTTCTGAGGAAAGATGCTCTTCCATATCTCACAGATGTGAGTGGAAGAATGGCCCATATTACTCAGTTTATATCATGATATTGTTTATGTAGATTGATATTAGATGATATGATTGTTGTAGAGACTGTATGTCTCTGGACAATAGTTGTATGCTACTGTGGTGCATGTGATCCACTGATAATGACTATGGATCACTGATTAGTAGAAGTGTAGTACTAAGAGTGATTTTGTACCACTATTTAGTAGTTGTATACTACTATGAATAGACACAGTAGTGTTCTATTGGATGGAATTGTTATAATTTCCATGGAGATTATCCAGTTGGATAGTGATGATTGTGCTCATGATTTGATCATGAGATAGCATGTGTGGCTATGTTGATGCTACCGGTTCAATGGTTTGTTTATGCTCAAGACCATTGTCTTCTATACCTCCCTAGCTAGGAGGGAGTGTTGATATTATGGTAGCTGCATGAGGTATTAACCTCCACTTGTAACCTTTGACGAGACTAGAATATTCCAGGAAGCAAGAGAAACCCTAAAGCCTTGGACATAACCTTAGAAGACAAGTTGGCTAAAGAGAAAAATTAATATTGAGCTTTTAGCCTCTAGGAAGAGAAGTCGGACCAGATAGCTAAGAAGGAGTAGTATAAATATAGGATGCCAGAGCTCATTTGGAACTCACTCACTCGCAACTACAAAAAATCAATTGTGCGCAAGTTTGGAGAGTAGTTGTAGTTGTAGCTATTGCAACTTGTATTTTCGGTTTTTCTGGCTTGGAGTTTTTTATTTGTCTTTGGTTATCTTTGCTTGGTGCACTAGTCTTGGTTGGATATTGATTTGATATGAAAATTATTCTCTCTTTCAAGGTTAAGGTGCTCGAGGGTGGAATTTGTGCCTATGGTTGG
This sequence comes from Picea mariana, assembly GCA_032191745.1. Taxonomy (NCBI): domain Eukaryota; kingdom Viridiplantae; phylum Streptophyta; class Pinopsida; order Pinales; family Pinaceae; genus Picea; species Picea mariana. The sequence continues at coordinate 33,480 of JASDQU010949221.1, read as the reverse complement.
GTGACAATATTTCTATATTGTCTATGGTTAAATGAGCTAATATTGAGCTTTTAT
>JASDQU010949221.1:16394-28137 GCA_032191745.1 Picea mariana | reverse complement strand
GCCCAATCTTAATATCGTTACTCGAGGAGGGTCAAAGACTGGTGTAGATGATGAAAATTTACCTCAGATCTAGGAAGCAGCGCATAAGGAGGACATGTATGATCCTTTGAAACAAAAGCTATTATTTAAAAATTCCATAGAAGTATTTCAGAATATTCCTAGCCCTGAGATGCAAGAGAAACCCCCTCAGACTATTGTTTACCCTAATATTGCGCAAGTACCTACTTCACCCCCTGCATTAGAAACCTTGTAGTCCCAATGAGACAACCTAAGCAACCATAAAATGTAGTCGACCTTTGGTTTCAATTATTTTATGATATTCTTGGGAATGACCAGTTGACAGAAAATTTGTGCAATGCACTGTACCTAGTTCTAGGGAATGAAGAATCTCCATAAACAATAATAAGGACTAATCTTCCTAAGAACAATACCCTGAAAGTGTAGAGAAGGAAAGTAAAAACTAGAAAAGAGTTTATATTAGCAACCCAGCTAGATGAATTTGAGATTAAGGATGTGATGTTAGATATAGGATCTGATGTTAATATACTTCCTAAAAAGACTTGGGAAGCCTTAGGAAAGCCCTAGTTGAGATATTCCCCAATCCAGCTAAGAATGGCCAATCAGTATTGTATTTTCCCAAAAGAAATACTGGAGAATGTGGAAATAGATGTTGCGGGAGTGAAGACTATAGCCAATTTTGAGGTGATCGAAATCATCAGGGATAAGGGCCCTTATCCCACACTACTTGGTATTGATTGGGCTTACGAAAAATATGTGACGATTGGCCTAAAGAAAGACATTAATACATTTGAAGCAAATGGAATAAAAGTAGGTCAACCCTTGGATCCGTATGTAGTCCCTTGATACATGGAGCCAATGGACAAAAATATGGAGGAAGAAGACTTGGATCAGTTGTACACTATAACATCGGGAATGAGAGAAGAATACATCCTACTGCTGATGGATCAGTAAGTTGGAGGAGCATACAATTAGAAGACGAATATTCAAAATTGACATTTGACTGATGGCAACAAGGTTCATATGAAATATTTTCAAGAAGATGCGCAACTGTCAGAGATACTAGATGGGTTGGAACTAAGGTTAGAGATGACCTGATATATGATGGTACCTCAGGATTTGACAGTTTTCTAGTTAGCATGGAAGAAAAGATAGCAGAGGATCAAAGGATCTTAGTGTTGGATTTATCCCTCTAGGACACTCCTGCTAGGTGGTGGACCAATCACAAAGATTTAATTGATAATTAGGACGATATGAAGCAAGCTATTTGATATATATTTCAAGATAAGGAGAATATGGAATTAGAGATGTGAACATATTTCCAAGTTGCGCAACTGTTCAACAGACAGTCTGATCCTAAAGCACATATTGAACAATGCATGAGACAGTGGCAAGTTGTGGAAATACCATCTTGCTTCTGGGTTCAATTATTTCCCCATTCACTAGGTCTAATTTTGAAACATTGGTATATACATGAAGAAACCAGAAGACAAACCAGTTACTGGAAAATGTTGGCATATCACTTTTGCAAGGACTTCTCATTTACAAGTAAGTACCTTGAGCTTAAAAAAGTCCTGCAAAGAATAAAATAATTCCTTTTTATAGATACTGGTGAATGATAATTAGACCCAGTGGTATGTGTAAAGCATAGCCAAGAACTTCAATATAACCTTCACCTAAGCCTGGACGAGAGACCTATAGAATGCTATAAAATTGAGAAGGATTTGGAAAGCTCAGATGATTTAGAAGAATTGAGAAACTTAGCCATTAAGGAAGCAAAAGGAAGTAGAGAAATCCATAACATTATACCCAACCATACTGATGGTTCTTATAATTATCCATTGAAGTTGCACAAATTCAATATAGGGACCATAGAGAAACCTAAGATAGCTATGGTGGGAGATTACTGGGATGAACAAACTAGCCAATAAATACATATCTTGTTGCAAGAGTATGAGGACTTGTTCCCAAAGACATTTTCAGAGCTAAAAGGGATTAAAGGAGCTATGGGAGAGATGAAAATTGAACTAAAACTAGGATCAAATCCTGTAAGGCATAGACCATATCACCTTAAACCCAAGGTAAAAGAGAAGGTTAAAAGGGAAATAGACAAGATGCTGGAAGCTGGAATTATTTTTGCAGTGGAAGAAGAAGAATGGGTTAGCCCAATAGTCATCCAGAGCAATAAAGGCACATAGGACATTAGAGTGTGTGTACACTACAAAATCCTTAATTCTTCTTGTGTGCATGACCCTTTCCCAACACCTTTTATTGATGAGGTGCTAGAATACGTTGCGGGGAAATAATCTTACTCATTTACAGATGGATTTTTAGGGTATCACCAAGTAAGGATTGCTGAAGAAGACAAAACAAAGACCACATTAATAACATAATGGGGGTCATTTTCATATAATGTGATGCCATTTGGAGTAAAGAATGCCCCTACAGTTTTTTCCCAGATTGTAATAACATCATTCCGATAATTTATCCACAAGTTTATAGAATTTTATATGGACGATTGGATGGTATATAGTCTTCTCAAGGAACATGTAGCACTACTACATCTGATCTTTCACAGATGTAGAGAATTGAAGATATCGTTGAACCTCAGAAAGTGTATCTTCTGTGTGCCACATGGAAATTTGTTAGGCCACATATTATGCCGAGAAGGAGCACTAGTAGACCCAGCCAAAGTTGCGGTTATTGTGAACATGCTGGCACTGACGAGTGCTAAGTAGTTGTGCTCCAAACTGGGGCACACAGGGTACTATTGTAGGTTTATTAGAAGATATGCAAACATTACTACACCTCTAGAAAATATACTAAAGAAGTAATAAGTGTTCCAGTGGACCCCAGAGTGTGATAAAGCATTCAATATCCTAAAGGAAAAGATTAGCACGACACCTATTATGATATTTCTAAACTAGGAAAATGAATTTCATGTGCACGTAGATGCATCGGGTATTTCCTTGGGAGCCATATTAGTGCAACTAGGAGATGGAGCCATGGATCATCCTATCTATTTTGCTAGTAGGAAGTTGTCACAAGATGAGCGCAACTATACAACCACAGAAAGGGAGGATTTAACTATGATTTATGCTCTGCAGAAGTTTAGACATTATTTTTTAGGTTCTCATTTTAAGTTCTTTATTGATCATTTTGCGTTAAAATATCTAGTTAACAAGTCTGTTTTGGAAAGAAGAATTTGTCGATGGTTGTTACTATTTCAGGAATTTTCATTTGAAGTGACCATTAAGCTTGGAAGATGCAACATGGGGCCTAATCACCTGTCTAGATTAGAGTCAGGAGAAAGGGGCGAAGCAGTCGATGAACAAATCCTAGATGTAGACCTGTTCCGGGTTGAGGCCATGCCAAAATACCTGGGAGACATAACAGTCTTCTTAAGTACAGGGGCCTACCCAGAAACGTACTCCGCAACTCAGAAACATCATATGGTGGTTAGAGCAATGGACTATCAATTGATTGTGGGGCAATTGTATAAGTTGGGACTATATAGTATCCTCAGGAGATGTGTCTTAGATCATGAAATACAAGACATACTGTGGGAGTTCCACAGTGGAGTTGTGGGAGGTCATGTTGGAGCAAAGGCCACTGCACATAAAATCCTTCAAGATGGACTATGGTGGGCCACACTTTTCAAGGATGGAAAGGCATATGCTAGATCTTGTGATGTTTTTCAAAGAGTGGGTAAGCTATCACGACAAGATGAATTTCCTCTTCAGCCAGTTCGAGCTTTAAAATCATTTGAGAAATGGGCAGTTGACTTCATTGGGCCAATTAACCCCACAACTAAGCATTTGAAGGATAGGTATATTATTACCACAACTGATTACCTTACACGTTGGGCTTAGGTAGCAATTGTTCAATATTGTTCAACTGATACTGCTAGTAGGTTCATTTTTGTATATTATCACTTGGTTTGGATGTCCTAGGAGTCTGACCAGTGATCAGGGTGGTCATTTTATTAGTAGTACAATAGAAAATCTTACATTAGAGTTCTTTATCCAACACCATAAAAGTATCCCCTACCATCCACAAGCCAATGGAACAGTAGAATAGTTTAACAAGATTCTGGAGAGAGGATTAATGAAGGTTTGTTGCGCAAACAGGGAGTATTGGGATGAAAAAGTCCCAATAGTTTTATGGGCTTACATGACAACCACAAAAAAACTCCACAAGTACACTCCATTTCAGCTAGTTTATGGGAAAGAGGCTGTGGTACCTACATAATTCATTACTCTGAGTCTATATATTGCACATATTACACACATGTCGGAGGATGAATCAGTTGCGCAAAGGCTCATGGAATTGAAAGAACTGGAAGAGACTAGGTTTTTAGCATACTTCCATCAATCAGTTGAGAAAGAAAGGAAAAAATCTTGGTATGATAGACACATTAAGACCAAAGCATTTTCCCAAGGAGACAAGGTCCTACTTTATGACATTCAGTACTAGAAACATCCAGGCAGTTGCACATGCATTGGTTGGGACCATTTATAGTTGCGGAGATCCGACCGTCTAGAGCAGTCAGAGTCGTGCACCTGGATGGTATGTTGTTTCCAGATTGGGTGAATGGTACTCGTCTAAAACCCTATATGTCTCTAAACGAAGATAAAGGACTGGTGATCTAGTTTGAAGGAACATGTATAGTAGTTATATTTGATTTTTTGCAATTTCTGTGAATTTAGTTAATAAAGTCGAAGAGTGCATTGTTGCACCGTGACATGTAGTTCATTTTTTTATGTCTACGTGTTGTTTGATGCAAAACTATGTACTCGGAAACATAGGATCAGAAGAGCCACGAAGATATTAATGACAATAATTAAATGTGACAGTGACCCCTTTTTGGTCAGAGGGAGATCGAATCCGGATGCAATCCTAGTCCATGTGCCACATGACCCCAGTCCAGTCATAGCCTTTATTACTGCTACAGTAACCCATCTGAATTTTGTTAAACCATAAATCCACGATATGTGAAGATGCCATCGGTATTCATGCCAGGATTCTCATCCATTAAATGATAAGGTCTGGAATCGGCCACATCTCTGACCAACTTGCCTAGTAAATGCCGATATCACCCAATAGATTTACTCCGTTAACCAGTCTCATCGAACAATTTAGATCCAAGTTGCGTATATAGGGTTAATGATGAATATTCGTTTTTATAGAACTTGCCAACTAAGCCCGGGTATAAGGTTCTAAGAACTCGAGGTAGGATGCATTGTTTCCTAGAGAGAATTTAGTGATTTGTGAATTCTAAATTGTGAGCAAACCTATGTAATCCATCGACCCTTGGTTGTGATCCCCAATCCCTATTTTTTTTGTGGAATTTGCTAATAGTTCAGTCTCACCATGCCAAGAACTAAAGGGAGAAGAAGTGTCATTTCAAAGGATGCAGTACCAAATGAGCCCTGTGATCCCTAGGTCAAGATCATGGGCGATCTCAAAGGGAAGGCTGAGCAAGTCAATCTCCTCGACCTTGACCTGACAGACCAATTTCTGTTCCCTTAGATGAATATCAATGTCTTCTGGAGTGTCGCTCTAGACGAGTTGGGGGGCATGCAGTTTTTTCCAAAGCTTGAATTCATTAATCTGTTTAACTCTACCATTATGAACCTCAGGGATTTGCCAGTTTTCGGCACCACTGGAGAAGTTGCGAGGTGTATCGAGTTCCTCATCAGAAGGGTACATGATAGAATCCTGTGGTTGGATATGAGATATCTAATTCATGCAGAAGACATCCAACAACTTACTAGTCTGTTCATCGAAGGTGAGGATGTGTTCAAAGGTTTCCAGGGTCCCAGTAAGCATGAAAAGAAGAAGGGGGAGCCCAGTTTATATGAGTGATTTCATACACAGAGGGGGGGGGGTGGCACACAACCAATATCGACCCTATACTACCCGAGACGGTCAGGACCGGTTGTTATATAATTTCTAGCAAGGTCATCAGGTATTACTACAAAGGAGAGTGTACATTGGATGCCTTATTAGTGGTAGATTATTGTGCCAATGGCGCTATCTTAAACTGGTGAAACTATTTACTAGAGGAACTCCTGGTGGCTTGGAAGGAAGCATAGGAGAAGGGTGGCACTTTCACCTATGGCTACTTGTTGCTTGCATTCACAATGATGAAGTGGATGCCACCCGCAGGAAGACCATTGTCGCAAGAAGATAAAGGGTGATTGGAAAAGATGTTTGAACCTTGGAACTCAAGGTCGGACTCAGAGACCACCGTCTTCAACAACATGATGTTCTTCACATGGTACAACAGGTTTCTCGACGCAACTCAGAGGTTGAACATTCCGCAGGAATTTCTCAACCGCAACACATGAAACATTACATTCGACATGAACCACCACCATACATTTGTGTGGCCAAGGTATGCCAATAGAGAGGAATTTCACTCACACATGCTTCCATTCTACTTAGATGAAGAGGACTTCGACAAGGAGGTTATTTCATGGCTTGGAGTCAAACACAACCCATGCAAGTTGGGGGTGAATTACCTTTTGCCTATAGAGTTGTTGAAGAAGAGGGGTCAAGAAGTAGAGGTAGGACCGAGCTCAAGCCCAGAGGTACATAAGAAATAAGCCCCGGTACATACGAACTCCAATGAGGAGGAAGAGACGCAGGCACTGGAGCACAAGAATATAACACTACCTATGTTCCCGCAGCTTCAAGAGAAAGCTATGTTGACAGGTAAGGATTTCAAAAAAAATTCTCAGCACTGCATTCATCACAAAGCCAATGACCAAGAAACCTAGGACAGGGATCTCCCCGAGCAAGGTTCTAAACCCCCATCCCATTTCATCCACCATTGCTTGCACTTGTTCAATGTCTCGAGTAGCCCACATTATAGACATCCAGGATGATCTTGATCCTAAATCCACTCCATCCATTACCATCATCACTGAGAAACCTCCATCNACCCCCTAGAGATACCCTAGAAGAGATAAGAATTCCTTGGTCCAAACCGAGAAGTACCCAAACATAGGCTAGAACTTACTGGCCCAAACCCTGAAGCCTAGGACCAACAAATCATACCCTTTGTGCCAATTCAGGACACTCCATCTTTAATGGATATGCAAGCAGGACCAAAGACGCAAGTCCTAAGTCCTCAACGCACTTCCTCAAGGACCAAGGTTGAGGGTGCTATTGTAAGCGCAACCCTGGAAGCTGAGTTCCACAAAGAGGCGGAGATACCATAGGTTCAAAAGGAACCTGAGATGGCCTCAAGACAAAGAGCAACAACGATATAGGAACAAATGGAGCTATTCCTCCAAAACCATCAATAGTGTGAAGAGTTGTTGCAACTCTGCTCGACCATAACATACATTCTAACGTTCCTGCCCTCGACGTTGAGGTTGAGGCTTGCACCAGGACCATATATAGGAGAGGAGGAGGTAGAGACTTCTTCAGGGCATTCAACAGCCAGTGAAATTCCACTGCAGGTTTGAGTACCCAGGGAAGCCACCCCTTCTTTTGTTGGCCTTGCACAGTGGCCAGCAACCCATCTAGTCAAAATGATTAGAGCCTCAACTAATCAACTGGAGTAGAGGCTCCAGCAGGCCGAAAGGACTAGAGAGTTCGCAAGGGAGGAAACACTCCTTTCTCAAGCATGCAAAATACATGAATAATACACCAAGATCCAAGCGAAGCATAAACTGGAAAGAGTCTAGGAGAAGCTTGCTGAAGCCTGACTGGAAATAAGGAAAGTAGCACCATAACTACTAGAGGCCAGTGTTGTAGGAGAGCCTAAGCATCAAATTGAGCTACTCCAGGGAGCATGGTCAAAACTGGCCATTCGCGTAAAGAAGCTGGAAGTGCAGTTGTGGGAGAGTCAACAAGAAGAAAAGAAGCAACCTCAGAATCTACAAGAGAAGATGGAGAAAATAGTGCTGGAAGGTAACAATTCTCGAGAAACACTACACAAGTGCACAACCGAGTGCACAAAGATATTTATAGAAGTCAACGACTGGATGGGAATTATCACAAGGCGCAACCAAAATCTTGAGGATGTGTGTTCAAGAATACAATTACTCAATGAGGAATTTATGGTGAGTCTGGATCCACTGGAGCAACAGGAGAAATTTGATCAAATCCAACAAGCAGGCAATGAGTTGAAAACTCTATTTGAGGCACAATCCATAACCAAGAAGGAGTTGTGCGAATTTCGACTTGTTTTCCAGACAGTGTATATGAAAATGCATCAGGTAGATGCTACATCTGACTCTGAATGGAACTCTCTAGTTGCATCCAAGCCCAAAGGATGTATCACAGATGCGGCTTAGCAGTTTGTCGCTGAAGCCTCACTCCTTTCCAGAAAGTGGCAGGATAAAATTGGGAGTTTCTAGGAGGTCAGAAAGTGGGCCTTAGAGTTGGTCCCAGAGTTGGGCCCTTCCTTTGAAGAGGTAGAAAAGAGAAAGCACAAGAAGAATATGAAATAAAAGAGGAGAAGGAGGACACAGGAAAGCAACATGCACTCCTAGAAGCTTTGAAATATCCAAGTACTTTCCTTGAGGGCAAGTCAAGGCTTGTGGTCGGAACCTATTGAGCCCTTCATTTTTGGGTTGACGATTGCGCAATAAGGACTACAATCCCAGTTTTGGCCAAACACAAGTTGAGTAAGCTACAAAATATTTGGACAATGGAACAAGTAAAGGAACATAAATCGATCGTGGAAATGGATAACGCAACACCAACGAGGAAAAAGCAGTTACAACAGAACAAGAAAGCATGCAGATCCAAAAAGCTAGAAACCTTTTCCCCTATTTCCAGATATACTTTTATTAGAGCCATTATGTCTCTTGCTACTTCCATGGGATGGAGTCTACATCAGATGGATGTAAAAACAACTTTTCTCAATGGAGTAATTGAAGACGAAGTGTACACTTAACAACCTCAAGGATTTGAAGTACATTCCAGAGACACTCATATTTTCATATTAAAGAAAGAGCTGCATGGACTCAAGCAAGCTCCAAGAGCTTGGTATGCCATAATAGACAACTACTTAATAAGACTTGGTTTCTCTAAGAGTCATGCAAATCCAAATCTCTACTACAAAGTTGTGAACAATGCACCAGTGATTCTACTACTATATGTTGATGAGTTATCCTTGATAGGTGCAAAGTCTCTCATCACCCAGTGTAAGAAGGAACTAGCTTCTGAGTTCAATGTGAAAGATCTTGGTCTCATGCACTATTACTCGGGACTAGAAGTATGGCAAAAGCGTGGTGAAGTCTTCCTTGGACAAGGAAAGTATGCAATGAAGATTCTTCAGAAATTTGGAATGATGGATTCCAAATCCACGACCACTCCTATGACCACAGATATAAGAAAAATAAGCGACTTATATTCTGATCTATTAGACCCATCCGTATATCGACAATTGATTGGGTCGTTGATGTATCTAGTGAATACTTGACCAAATATTTGCTTTGCTGTAAACACCTTAAGCTAGTTTCAGGTATAACCCATACATGAGCATTGGATAGATGCAAAGCATGTTTTAAGATATATTCATGGGACTATATACTATGTTTTAAGATACACTTCATCCAGTGATATACAACTTCATGGATTCACAGATTCAGATTGGGCAGGGAGTGTAGAAGACATAGAGAGTACTTTAGGGATGTGTTTCATCTTGGGTTCTGCTTTGATATCATGGGCCAATAGGAAACAAAAGTATGTCACTCAAAACAACAGAAGTAGAATATATCTCATCATGTGAGGCATGTACATAAGTAGTACAAATGAGGAAGCCGATTTCTACATTATTTGAACAAGTACCAGATTTGACCATAATATACTGTGAAAATAAAAGTTGTATGAGTCTACCAGAACATCGAGTGTTTCATGACCAGTTGAAACATATTGAGATCAAATACTACTTTATTCATGATAAAGTCCAGGAAGGAGAAGTGAAACTCCAATATATCTCCATAGATGAGCAAGTAGCAGATATTCTAACAAATCCTTTGTCCTAGATAAAGTTTGCGTATGTACGGGACAAGATAGGGCTTGTGGAGATAACTCCCTTATTTGAAAGGGAAGAGATGGATCCCCATGTTGGGAGGGAGCATTGATGCATATTATTGATTCATGGGCAGTCATTTTCCAGTTTGGAAAATGGTCCCAGTTGGGAAGTTCCTTTCCAGTCTGGAAAGTGGTTCGATATTTCTGATGGACAAGCATTTTCTAGTTCGGAAAATGGTCCAGTTTGGAAAGTCATTTTCCTAGTGAAAATGGTCCGATAGATTGTTGATGTACCATAGAAAACAATTCCCCTTGTGGCCAGTGTGGGGGAATGGTCTAGGATAGTCATTCTTCTTGGAAGTCACTTTGAGTAGTGGTCAAGTAGAATGGTCTGCCTTGCCGAGTAGTCATTCTTTTGAAGTTCATAGTTGTGAGCAGTTTCAAAGAATGGTCCATTTTGGAGGTTGGTACAGAAAAATCATTTCATTAGGAAATGGTCCAGACAGTCATTCCCTAGGGAAGACTCATTCTCTCCAGGTTGCACTATGATTAGTGCTGGAGGAATGTCCCAGTTAGGTGAATGGTCCAGGTTCAAAAATCAAGGACATGAATTCCCTAGGGCAGACTCATTCTCTCTAGGTTGCATTATGATTAGTGCCAGAGGAATGGCCTAGTTAGGTAAATGGTCTAGGCTCAGAAATCAGGGACAAATATTCTTCTATTCTTGAGAAGAATAGTCTAGATATCCCATGGCTGATGTTTTATTTTCTGAGGAAAGATGCTCTTCCATATCTCACAGATGTGAGTGGAAGAATGGCCCATATTACTCAGTTTATATCATGATATTGTTTATGTAGATTGATATTAGATGATATGATTGTTGTAGAGACTGTATGTCTCTGGACAATAGTTGTATGCTACTGTGGTGCATGTGATCCACTGATAATGACTATGGATCACTGATTAGTAGAAGTGTAGTACTAAGAGTGATTTTGTACCACTATTTAGTAGTTGTATACTACTATGAATAGACACAGTAGTGTTCTATTGGATGGAATTGTTATAATTTCCATGGAGATTATCCAGTTGGATAGTGATGATTGTGCTCATGATTTGATCATGAGATAGCATGTGTGGCTATGTTGATGCTACCGGTTCAATGGTTTGTTTATGCTCAAGACCATTGTCTTCTATACCTCCCTAGCTAGGAGGGAGTGTTGATATTATGGTAGCTGCATGAGGTATTAACCTCCACTTGTAACCTTTGACGAGACTAGAATATTCCAGGAAGCAAGAGAAACCCTAAAGCCTTGGACATAACCTTAGAAGACAAGTTGGCTAAAGAGAAAAATTAATATTGAGCTTTTAGCCTCTAGGAAGAGAAGTCGGACCAGATAGCTAAGAAGGAGTAGTATAAATATAGGATGCCAGAGCTCATTTGGAACTCACTCACTCGCAACTACAAAAAATCAATTGTGCGCAAGTTTGGAGAGTAGTTGTAGTTGTAGCTATTGCAACTTGTATTTTCGGTTTTTCTGGCTTGGAGTTTTTTATTTGTCTTTGGTTATCTTTGCTTGGTGCACTAGTCTTGGTTGGATATTGATTTGATATGAAAATTATTCTCTCTTTCAAGGTTAAGGTGCTCGAGGGTGGAATTTGTGCCTATGGTTGGGTGACAATATTTCTATATTGTCTATGGTTAAATGAGCTAATATTGAGCTTTTAT
>JASDQU010949218.1:21012-35448 GCA_032191745.1 Picea mariana | reverse complement strand
AAAATTTAATGAGAACAACTATATTTATAAAATACTATCCATGATTGTGTAAATCAAAAAGCGTACCATAGAAACGGGTGTTGAATGGGTTGTTGATTATTGGATTTATTGTATTGAATTTTGTACTATAATTGAACACAATCTCCAATAGTCTTAGATAGACGTTCTTTCCACTATATCCATCATAATTTTATTAAAAAAAATTCCCATAGTCATTATCTTCTATCATCATGATTGAGACAAATTCTTTTGAGGAGGGCCTTCTCTTTCCTTGTTGCCAATCCATGCACAACATTTAAAATATGTGAAATCAACCTAGTTAGCTAGTATTGTTAAGTACATTATTAGTAAAAAATAAAATAAAACTTCATGCTCATCACCTTTTGATCCACCTAATTTCCCTATTTGAAACATTTCATTGTACTTGTTACCATAAGTTTTTTTCATGAACTTCTTCAATAAAAAGGCTTACACAATAGAATGTTTTATGCCAACGTATTTACTATCTAATGAATAACATTAAATCTGAAAATTTGTTTATTAAACAATGAGGGATTAATGGTGCACTTTATAATATATAGTGCACTAGTCCGTGTTTTCTTTTCACTAAGTATATTGGAACTCGAATTTTTAAATAACATGTTCAACTGATGCATAATTTCTGCACAATGCACATCATGGAACCTAAACTTTTTTTCCAAAAAATATCCATAGGGATAGAGCTTGAGATTCAATGCAATATGGGGCTCCAATTCATTAAAATATCATTTCCATCAAAATATCCATTAGGACCTATAAATACCTATAAATCCTATAAATCTTGTAGAAACTAAACCCCTACAGCTAGGGTTTATAGTGATATAAAAAAAATTAAAGCAACAACAAATATAGGGTTTGCAACATTGAAGATAACTTTGAAACTCTATTATTTTTTTGATATACTGAGAATGATGTTGCATACCTAAAATTTCTCTTTTGTAGAATTGTATGAAACCCATGATGACCCTTACAAATCCTATCGTTGAGAAAATTCTCTCCACTCCAATATTTTACCTGGAGAATCACTCTTGCATAAATCTCTCCTATAACTTTTGGCACAACAATGGATTAAGGTTTTGGGGTTGTTTTAAGTCACTTTTATGAAATGAAATTCCCGCTCTTTTTTTTCATTTGATTAAATTCCAGTGCATTGATAAAAAACACAAGTCTTAGTTATATTAAAAAACCTTTTTATGCTCAGGGTGTGTATTTAAAAATCCAAGTGCACTAATACCCTATATTACATTAGTTGCACCAAACTTGGTTTTAAACAAAAGTAGAAATGCAAACCTCCACAATTATTATTTTGCGAAAGTTTTCATTTGTGGATGTTTTATCATAAGTATAACATTTGGTGCACATAATACTACAACACTTTGGTGCCACTAGTGTGCCAAATTCAACTAGGTGCAACATTTTAATTTAAAAGACATTAAAAATCTATTTGAAGTTAGAATGTTACATGCTTCCCAAACTTTATTTTAAGAATGAACACATGTAAATTACAATGCTCTATAGGATGAGACTTGTTGAATATGACTTTTGAGAAGACAAGTTTACTATAATTTTGGTTTCACCATTATGGAAATGTTGTCTTTTTTTATGTAGGGCTTTGTGCAATTTAGAGATAATATAGGATATGTGGTTTACAAGTTAGAATAATATTGGCTAGAGTCTCTTTGATGGACTTTATATTATAGTCTCTTTTTATGTGTTCTTTACACACACGCATTGAATGCAACTTTTTTTCTTCTTGAATATAAAGTTACAATTTTTTCCTTGGAAACAAAGATCATATTTGGTTTCCCATTACACCACTTTGATCAATCATTAGTAAGYATTTTAATYGGTATGCCAATTAATTAAAATTCAAATAATTGTTAATTTCGATATTCACTATTATTTTAAACACAAAATCATTAAAAAAATTCAAAAAATTATTGAACAACATTAAGTAATATTTTAGATGCTAACCCAATAAGCCTCATGATGAACAATTAATAATATTGAYGACTTTTGGAAAAAAATCATGACCCTTGTCATGATCAAATTTCAACAACTATTTATTATATCAATGAAACTATTAATTCATACATATTATGAATTGATCACATTGTCATGTCATTAAAAACATTCATTGTATCATTAAATCGGAACTGAAAACCATTAGAATTTAATTATGAAACAATCCTATTATTCATGCAAGAAGTCACCCATTATGAGAAATATTAGTTATGGAGAGTTATCTTTAGAAGGGATTCAATGATTCAAAATTGTCTTCTAAGTTGAAAATTCACTTTGCATTGGAGTTGAAGTTTATTATGTAGTTTGGCGATATGTTTTTGTATATGTGATTCAATGATCGATAGGATTCTTTTAGCTCAAATTCACTATGTGGTGGAATTAGTTTGTTGTATTGGAGTTAAAGTTCCATATAATAATGAAAAATTTTATAGGTATAATTATAAATATCACTTAAACAAAGTATACACTATGACTAAATGTAGTGGACTAGTTCTTTTATTTTGGAACCTGTGTTATGGACCCACCAAGTTCCCTCTTTTCCACTCTTATTTTCCCATGTCATATAAAATTTCAATCGGTCTAAAAATCATGATATATTGCATCACCCTACGTATGAATTGCTCAACATGCGTGAAAAATTTTATTTATTTTTTATATTAATTTGTGGTTGTACTATGACAAGCATAGATTGCATTAGAAACTCAACTAGTAATGCACCTTTACAAAGTTTCTCAAATTGATCATATTGTTGGAAATAGTGTTTTCATTGATGTCAAAGGTAGATAGAACTGTAACAGTCATGTTGCCATTAATGTCAAAAGATAGGGGGAGAACGTCAAGACTAAAGTGATTCGAACCAGACACGAGAAGAAGAGAGCATTTGTGCATTGATAATAATCCATGAGGTAACGATGATTGTGAACAATCAATATAAGAGAACTCAGGGTGCATAGGTAGAGTGAATTGGAAGTCGAACGAAGACAACCATCTTGAAGAATAATTGAGGGATGAGATATGAAATCCAAGAGCATAGAGAAATCTCAAACATGTATGAGGAAGACACTATGACCCCGTTGCAAATCTAAGCGGCGGTGAGCTTAGCAGAGCAGGTCCAAGTTAACCAAACCAAAGAAATACAGACAACGATATATCCCACATTCACAAGGAAATTCAACTTCGAAGGGTTTATATTGAAAAATATATTTTATGTAATCTGAATGTGTATGGAAGTGCCATGGAACCATGTGCAAGGCATTAAATTTTGTTGTGGAGAACAATGGACCTGGAACAAGTTAAATCTTGTTCGTCTATCATTAGATATCAATGTCTAATATCAAAGGATTGGATCTCGATACCCCATGGGCCAACTCATCCACATCAGTGCCATGATAGCAATATCATCAGTGTCATGTGTCTAGTAAGATGAGTGCCACACCAGAGGGATTCCATGTTGATGCCATAACAAGCATCTTTGCAGATGCCATGTGTTAGGCACGTATCAATGTCACATCATCCAGTATGCATGTAGAATAATTCCACACAAAAGCCACCTCATCCAAAACATCAACACAATGAGAGAAAATGAATTTGGGTGTATGTATAGAAGAATCATAAATTTATCATGACCCACGGTGAGAGTTCAAAAAATCAACTAAGTATCAAAGAATCGGTCGGATAAAAATGTCTCACGGAGTGCAGCAAGATCTTGAAAATTGACTGTACCAAGAATGAATCGATCAAACAGAGAAGTCTCAAGGAGCATGGTTGTTACACATCAAAATTACTCACTTCAATGATGACCTACTATCGTCATCATAAGTGTCACAAGTGTCGCACTTTGGCCACAAATGTCGCAAGTGTCACAAATATCATATTGTCATCTTGCCTATGTCGTATCTCGAACGACATCACAGGAACACTTGAGACATCCTCAGAGACTGGTAAAAAGAAGGATATGTCATTTGACAAAGAGTACAAATCTTTTTCCTTGAGAAAAACCACTTGAAAATCATTTTCAAAGGGCAGCGCTCCCCTACCCATTAGTAGGGAGCGCTAGTGCTCCTTTCCTTCCTTTGGGCGAGTGTTGCAGCGCTCTATGCACCATTCTGGGGGAGTGCTATGTTGTTGATGAAATCAGGGGAAGATCCCCCTTATCTCTTAAGTCAGTTTGATTTGATCGAGCAAGGACAAATGTCATTAAAGGTATTTATACTCCTTTCTTATTCTTCCTTGACTAGTTTAGCTTTATTATAAGGAATTTCAGTGTCCAACATTATCACCTTTCTATCTTGGTTATAGGGGTCTAGGATCCAAGAGGAAGTTCACCTGTCCGCAGAGGGATTTTCCTGTAACAGAAATTGGCGAATCCACTAGGGATCGACATCGATTTTCATTTACTTGGTTTGTCCCTGCCATTTTCCCACCTTTTAGATCAATTTTACTATTTGTTTATGATCCATTACCTTTCTCCCATCTTCACTAGCAATTTCACCAATTTGTGTGCATTCTGGGTGAGTTTTTCTTCATTTTTTTGACTGTTTTTTGAACTTCTAGGTGGACCAACGCCCCCCTGTAGGCCATATCAGAGTGATAGCACTCCCCTACATTTCTTTAGGGAGTGTTGCAACTCTTTGTACCCTTGAAACATGGAGCATTGGTCTCCTTCTTGGGGGAATTTTGTCCTTTTCTGCTCAGATTTTCTCAGCCTGTTTTGTGGAAGTATTTACCCAGACTCTGTATGTTGGTTTGTGATGTTATTTAGGTTGATATTTGGTGCTTATCACTCCCTATTTTCTTGATTGGAGCTTGAAACGTTTTCAAAAATGTGAAATTTCCCTTTCTAGCTGCTTGTTTTTGTCGGGACAATTTGGGTATTTTCTCCTTCTCCCTGTCTTTTCTTGGATTCTTCTCTGCATTTTCTTGTACCCATTGAATGTTTGTTAGTTGTTGAATCCTTGATTTAATTCTTGTTAGAACAAGTTTCTACTTGTTTTCTTTCAGTTCTCATTTCTTTGATGCATGCTTTGTTTGAAACTTTGTCGCTTCATGTCTTTTGCATCTGCATATGACTCTTTCTTCTGATTGAAATTTGTGGAGCATTGAAGGATTTGTATTTAATTTATTTATACATTAGAATCAAACAAATAATATAGTTTCATTCTTTCTTTTGGGTAGTGAAACTAGATTGCATATGAAGTAGCGAAATTGCATGGTTTTTGGCATTTTGGGACATTGTGCATCTGGGAATGATAAACGTTTTCTCCTTCTCGTATTATAGCTTTCATCGAAGTGAAATATTTGCATTCTCATTTATTTGAATTGTTTAGATTCGGTCAAAACATCATTTAGTCCACGCCATTTTCCTCTTGAGTAAAAAACAACCTTAAAAATCAAGCGCTAAACTAAAATTTATTAGACATTTTCATATTTTCTGGTAGCAAACCTGCATTAGCTTAGGGTGTAGGGCTTTGGAATAGGTGTGAAAGATAACTTTCCAAAGCTGTAAACAAACATAGAATCTTGACTTAGAGAGCGGTGAAATATATTTACTACATTTTGTCCTAGGAATCCCTTCTAACACAAGGGTTAATCACGAGGTCGCATTAGGACCGACAGAGTTACTCACCCTGCTTTGTTGGTCTTAGTGTAGAGACTGCACATATTATTGGGGGTCGCTAGAGGGTATACCCATGATTATGTGTGAGAGCCTCTCAAGTTTATTTCAGGCTAGATACCCTACCTTTGCGCGTGGATCGGACCGTCGATTGTTTCCCCAAGAATCATTGTTATAGTTGGTAAATTTAGTAGCCTATCTCTTTAGGGTATTTACATGAGGTGACTGTGGAGGGGCAAGTATTCACGGTACCTAGAATCGACATTGGCCAAACTCACTCAGGATCCTTGAGGATATACCCTCGTTTATGTGTGAGAGCTTGCACCAGGGTGCAAGTCCGTTAAGCAAGTCATCAACGTAACTTTTCCACCCGCTCTATCTCAGCCCCTTCTTACATTGTTCCCGCAACGTTGGATTTCATCACCAACTAGTGTGTTCATTGTGAGAAGGTTTTGTTTGTTTGCTTGCTTCCTAGATTTTTAGTATGTGCTGTTTATTTTCCCTAGCAGACTCTATGTTGGATCTATTTTAATGGAATCAGTTCCCGGAACAACCAATGTAGGAACCCCTTTGGCAAGGGAACCTTTTGTTTTTCCTTCTTACGAAAACATTGGTCCTCCTCACATCACTACTTTGAGCCTTCCAGGTCTCACAATTGGATTACCGATATGGTTTCTTTCCACTCAGGTAATCTCGAATGTAGCTTGTGCTTCAGTTGTAAGAACTTCCCCCCAAGAACATCAACCTCATGTTGATCCTTCACCTTCTTCACCAGTAAGACCTCCTTCGCCTTCTTCACTTGCAAGGTCTTCTTTCGTTTCATCTTCTTCATCGAGTGAAAGCTCTGAAGCTAGTAACCTAGTGGATAAGAAGAAGAAGAAAAGGAATAATAAGAAGAATAAAAATAAGCAAGGGTCCAAGTTTCCAACCACTGCCAGACATGTTGGAAAACAACCAGTTACTGATAATCATATTGGGAGTGTTGATGATGCCCAAATCACCCAAACAACTCGTAAGACCAAATACCCTTGCAGGATTTGTAAGGGTAGCCATCTTCTTAAGGATTTCCCTGGTCTATCCAAGTTTATAGAAGCACAGTCTACATGCCCTTGCCAACCCATTTCGTCAACCTCTAAACAACATGTTGATGACCTCCCATCAACTAGTCAGGATACCAATGGGAAGAAGAAATGTAGAGTCAAGTTCTTGTTTTGGTTATGCAGAGGGAGTCATCAAACTCACCTTTCCCCCCATATGGATGAAGACTCCAAATTATTGGAAGACATGACTGTTTCCCAGCCTCAACTTCTAGCTGCTTATCGCAAGCTTACTCTTGACCCACTTGTAGTTGATGGAATGATCAAGCCGGTATCTCCATTGGTCAGTCTGATTGATCATGTAGTCAATATGGTCACATCCATAGTTGGGCCAATTGACAAAGTGGTTGACCCGATCCCATCCTCGGTCGATCACACTCTCTCATTAGAGAGTGCAACCCAAATGGTCGATCCATTTCTAGTTGTCGACCCCATTCTCCCCTTTGAGAATGAAGCCTAAGTGGTCAATTTGATGTCATTATTAGTCGATCCTACTCTCCCGTTAGAGAATAAATCCAATTCTGCACACTTTTTTCTCATTGATACAAAATCTACCATGTTGGGGGGAATTCCTCCCTCTCTCATGAAACCCCCTCCAACTAATGAGGCCATCCTTTTTGATTGGGGTGTGCTAACTGGACCTCATCTTCCCTCTCACATTCCTTTCAAGATTACAGTACAGGTTTGTGGTCGGGAAGTTCCTCATGCGTTGATAGATGAAGGTTCATCTGTTAGTATTTTGTCCTCTATTACTTGGCAAGATTTGGGTTATCCTCAGCTTGTGTCAGTTACCCAGACTCTGTTCGATTTTAACAAAAGAACCAGTCACCCTTTAGGAGTCCTTCCTCGGTTTCCCATAACTTTGGGAGGGAAAACTGTCTTTATTGATGTTATGGTATTCCAGGACCCCTTGGATTTCGATTTACTCCTTGGGTGAGATTATGTCTATGCCATGAAAGCTATTGTGTCCACTTTTTTTCATGTGATATATTTCCCTCACAATGGAATAATTGTGGCTATTGATCAACTTTCATGCATTGGTCCTGACTTGATTACCAACCCAATGACCTCCCTAAACGGTTCTTATATGTGGATGGTATTGCCCCTACCACAGGTCAATTATGTGGTGTTATCTCCCATGCCTTTTGTTGCTGATGCAGATGACTTAGATCAAGCAGTTGACATGGTGATCTCTTCGGTAGGGTCTTTAGAGCATGATATCCTTACCCCTGATACAACCCTCGACATGTGTTCCTTCCATAGTATTGTTCTTCCATCTAGTGAAGATCTCTTGGAATCCATGACTGAGTTTTGTCCCTTAACATGGTGTCCTTCCAGAGTGTTATCCTCTCAGAAGCCATGATCAAGAAGAGTCCACGAGCATAGTTTCGCTTCTCTGTGGAAAGCTCGTTAAAAAATGAAACAGAGGCCTTGAGCATAATTTTTCTTCTCTGTAGCAAGCTCGTTAAAAAATGAAACAGAAATCTGGGGATTGAACTGAGAGTCTTGAGCATAGTTCTTTTCCTGTGTCAAGATCGTTAAAAAAATGAAACAGTCACCTCTCCTGTCAGGTCGAGTCTTTCGCTAGATCTTGTAGATGTTGAGTTGAATCTTTCATTAGGTATCGTATTTGAACCTTCATTTCATCCACCCAAATCCTTTTTCTCCATCTAGTACAGAAATTGGTGACAACCTCAAAGTCAGTGAATGAATTGAAGCTTGGGGGGCATGTCTCCAACCTTTGATTATCATTCTGGAGTTATGCCGCTAGATTTTCAAGATGGGTGCATAGTACCAACCATCCATGGGTATCGCAACCTTTGCAAGTTACGTTGGGAATTTACAAGAATAGTTTAATTTTGTTTCAAGCTTGTGTAAAAATGAAACCAATAACGAGAATGGTCTTAGTTCCTTCTCACGCTCGAAAAAACATGAGAACTCAACCGAGTAAATTTTTATCTCTTTTTCAAACTTGCATGGACACACGAAAAAGGAACCCCCTAAAGTCATCTTTAAGCTATTTTCAGACTATCTAAACACGAAAAGATTGTTGAGTGACCTTTCTTCCTTTCCCACTCGTAAAAAGGTTTGAAAGGGTGTCTTTTGAGTGATAATTTATCTCTTTTTTGGCCTCGTGAGACTAACATTACGAAAAAGGACAACCCTTGAGTCATTTTTAAGTTATTTTCAGACTCTCTAAACATGAAAAATCACCGAGTTTACCTTCTCTGGACTCACTAAAAGAATCATACATTGAAGGGACCATATGGGACTGAACCCTTACTTCTTCCAGTTCGTTAAACAAAGGAAGAGGGACTTACCGAAGGTGAGTTATATCGAGCATGTGTTACCCTCCTCGAGCTCATTAAATTAAAAAGAGGTATTTTTCTATCTGGATGGGGGAAAAATTTGAAGGAAGCAAGCCAAGCAGTTTTTGAAAACATCACAGGTCATTCTTACGGTGGCCCTTGCACATGGAACTTTGTCTTTGCATACATTTTAATCCATTGAACCTCTGCACTGAACCAATCCTTTGAGTTTCTTTACTCCTTTGGGTCACCCAACGAAAGTCAAAGTATCCACTGCATCATCATGTTTTGGTTCATGACATGTTTCTGTTGTTGTGCCTCAGTGTTCAAGGGAAGTATCTGCCTCGAGAGTCAACCATCACAAATTTCTTGTTTCAACGCATGTGTCAGTCCATTCTCATACGATTCACCAACTTATATCTCTATGTCAGTTTTGTTTCGTTGATGGGGGATACATCAAGGCCCTCCTTCGACGAGTCTATTCCTATCGACTTCAACACATTATCCAGGAACTAGACCTAGAAACTAGTTGGTACCTTGGGACCTGCATGCCTCCATTGTAGGCCTCATCACTTCCGACAGTAGGTTTACATCATTGACCTCTGACTAGATGATTCCACAAATGTTCGACTTCAGCTCATTTATTCACATTCACTGGAATGTACTAGGGTACCTTGGGAATCATTGACATCAATGGTGATTTCCCTCGCACTTGTTAACGGTTTACCTTATTGACTGGTAATCAAGTGGTTTCTACCATGTTCAACATCAAGACATCTATTCACATGGTTAGATTTGTACTATATCGAGATTGGTAAGAAGACCCTGGGTTGAGTGATCACTCTGATATATACTTTGCCTAGGTTGCGACAGAGTTTCTTTTGAGAATAGTGATACATATACTGTCACACAGATCCACTTTGTATTGGTATGTGGCTATTTATTGTCGTCTTGTAGATCCACTATGTATTTTTCRTGGCTACRATCAGTTCATGTCATTGAAGTATAGATCCACATTGTATCTTTGGTGTCTATACCCTTTTATTAATATAATTATGGATCTGCAGTKTATCTTATGGMGGCTATACCTTGAAAGTATTTATCACTCAATCAWAGKTATGTCTATCTTGGGTTTGAAACATATCATAACTTTTGTCTGATGGTTGTATGCAGCTTCAACCAGGTTCTCCGAGTCTGTACCCTTGCTTGAAAAAGACTACAAAGTAATTCAGTCATCAGTTTATGTCTTCTAACTTCTCACTTTGGGGGGAAAGATGTTACACATCAAAATTAATCACTTCAATGATGACCTACTGTCATCATCACAAGTGTCACACTTTGGCCACAAATGTCACAAGTGTCGCAAATATCATACTGTCATCTTGCCTATGTCGTATCTCAAACGACATCGTAGGAACACTTGAGACATCCTTAGAGACTGGTTAAAATAAGGATATGTCATTTGACAAAGAGTACGAAGCTTTTTCCTTGATAAAAACCACTTGAAAATCATTTTTGAAGGGCAACGCTCCCCTACCCACTAACAGGGAGTTCTAGCGCTCCTTGCCTTCCTTTAGGGGAGCATTGCAGCACTCTATGCACCATTATGGGGGAGCATTGTGATGTTGATGAAATCAGGGGAAAATCCCCCTTATATCTATAGTCAATTTGATTTGAATATGAGGTCAAGGCTGGATCATAGGGAGGATCCACAACTGATGGAGAAAGATCCTCAACCTATCCCAATAATCTCTAAGGTGGTTGGGCCTCTCAAAGCCTATTTAAAGAGGCCTCCTCATGGTGAAAGGGGGAGACATTGAAGGAATCAAACTTATGATCTCATAAGGGAGAATAATCGGTGAAAGTATATACATTCTGATCATGGAACTTTTGAGAAAGGGTTTGGACAAAGAGAGCTTGGTGAGGCTGTTGCATCTGCATCTACAGTTGTAAGCACTTTGCTTTGTTTTCATTAATATATATATGTGCTTGGCATGTTTCCTTCAAGTTTGTGTATGTTTCATGAACTGATTATTTTGATAGATCTATTTTGAAGCTAATCATGGTAGAATAGGAAGTTTTTTTTGTCGTTGTTCTTCATTGGATTGCAAGACTTCCTGAAGAGCTTGGAGATCAAGATCAGCCTAGATTGAGTAAGGAAAAACGTCATTAAAGATATTTATACTCCTTTCTTCTTCTTCCTTGACTAGTTTAGCTTCATTAAAAGGAATGTCAGTGTCCAACATTATCACCTTTCTATCTTGGTTATAGGGGTCTAGGATCCAAGAGGAAGTTCACCTGTTTGCAGGGGGATTTTCCTATAACAGAAATTGGCAACTATACTGGGGATTCCTTTTTCGTGTATCCACGCGAGTCCGAAAAAGAGATAAAAGTTTACTCAGTTGTGTTCTCATGTTTTTTCGAGCGTGAGAAGGAACTAATACCATGCTCGTTATTGGTTTCATTTTTACACAAGATTCAAACAAAATTAAACTATGCTTGTAAATCCCCAACGTAATTTCCAAAGGTTGGGATACCCATGGATGGTTGGTACTCTGCCCCCAGCTTGAAAAGATAGTGGCATAACTCCAAAATGATATTATGTAGTGTATGTTATGGCGGCCATACCTTGAAACTCTTTATCACTCAAGCATAGGTATCCCTTCCTTGGGTTTGACACATATCATAAAATTTGTCTGATGGTTGTATGCATCTTCGACCAGGTTCTTTGAGTTTGTACTCTTGCTCGAAAAAGTCTACAAAGTACTTCAATCATCAGTTTCCATCTTCTAACTTCACACTTTGGGGGGAAATTCGTTACACATAAAAATTACTCACTTCAATGATGACCTACTATCGTCATCACAAGTGTCGCAAGTGTCACACTTTGGCCACAAATGTCGCAAGTGTCGCAAATATCATATTGTCATATTGCCTATGTTGTATCTCAAATGATATCACAGGAACACTTGAGACATCCTCAGAGACTGGTTAAAAGAAGGATATGTCATTTGACGAAGAGTACAAATATTTTTCCTTGAGAAAAACCACTTGAAAATCATTTTTGAAGGGCATCACTCCCCTACCCACTAGCAGGGAGCACTATCACTCCTTGCCTTCCTTTGGGGGAGTGTTGCAACACTCTGTGCACCATTCTAGGGGAGCATTGTGTTTTTGAGGAAATCAGAGGAATATCCCCCTTCTCTTTGAAGTTAGTTTAATTTGAATCTGAGATCAAGGCTGGATCTTAGGGAGGATCCACAACTGATGGAGAAAGATCCTCAACTCATCCCAAGAATCTCTAAGGTGGTTGGGCCTCTCAAAGCCTATATAAGGAGGCCTCCTCATGGTGAAAGGGGGAGACATTGAAGGCATCAAACTTATGATCTCATAAGGGAGAATAATCAATGAAAGTATAGTCATTCTGATTGTGGAAATTTTGAGCAAGGGTTTGGACAAAGAGAGCTTGGTGAGGCTGTTGCATCTGCATCTACAGTTGTAAGCACTTTTCTTTGTTTTCATTAATATATATATGTTCTTGGCCCGTTTCCTTCAAGTTTGTGTATTTTCATGATCTTGTTTCTTTTGATAGATCTATTTTGAAGCTAATCATGGTAGAATAGGAAGTATGTTTTGTCATTGTTGTTCATTGGATTGCAGGACCTCCTAAAGAGCTTGGAGATCAAGATCATCTTGGATCGAGCAATTACAAACGTCATTAAAGGTATTTATAATCCTTTCTTATTCTTCCTTGACTAGTTTAGCTTCACTAGAAGGAATGTTAGTGTCCAAGATTAGAACCTTTCTGTCTTTTTATAGGGTCTAGGATCCAAGAGGAAGTTCACATGTCTAAAGGGGGATTTCCCTGTAGCAATAGTAAAGAAGTATCATGATGTCTCGCGGAGCGTGGTGAGATCTCAAAAATTTACCAAGTATCAAGACATCGTGGAGGTAATGAAGGAGCAGAGAAACGAGAGTATGTGAAGAAATGAGTGTGAACCCATGATGAGATGTCAAAAATTGGCTTAGTATGAGGAATTGGTCAGACATAGATGTCTCGTGGACCCGCGATGAGATTTTAAAAAATCCACTAAGTGTCAAAAATGAATTAAGCGGACAGAGATGTCGCAGAGCGTGGTGAAGTGTGATCAATTGTCTAAGTATGGGTGCAAAATAAGTGGGATGAAACACGAAGATGTATTATGAAGGCCATGGAAGCTTTAACGTAGATGCATTAGACCCGCAGACCCACGGTGAGTCTTCGAGAAATTGTCTAACTATGGGTTTAAAGTGAGTGTGGTGGAACACGAAGGTGTATTATGGGGACCACGGAAATATGTATAGAAAAAATAATCAAGCGAAATATCAAGTGAGATTGAATTAGAGTCTATATTATATTATTAGCATTGAAGTTGTGTTGCATGAGATCAACGAATGATATTTAATTAAGAATATGATTGGATGACTATTGTGTGTTGTAGTTGTATGTTTTGTAAATAGAAAAATGGTCAATATAAACTCAAGGTCTCGATCGGACGATTTCTAAGTGACAAGGATTGTGTTGTGTGTCTTGATGGGTAGAGAATTAGATCGAAATCTGAGGCTCAATCCTTGATATTATTGGACAATGGATATAAGCTAAAGATATGGTGGTCTTGATATGCTAAGAAGATATAAAGGGATTAGAATTGATCAGGAACCAGATCCAATGAGTGTTGAGAAATGAGGTTGTTTGTGCATTGTATTAGAAAAAACATAAGAAAATATATACAGTTGAGATCAAATCAAGGTTAGATTGGATGACTGTTGAGTGTCAATATTTGTAATGTGAATAGAGAAAGGATTGGTGATAGCCCCAGTTTTGAGAAGATATGGAGCCGACCTCATGGACATATTTTTTATGTTTACAAATCCATGCAAGCATGGACTATATAAATATCATTTCCTGAATCTTTTTTGAGTGGATGTGGGTTGTGATGAATTCCCCCCGTGGATAGGTGAAATCCCCCTTGGATCAAGTTTCCTTCGATCCAAGAAATAATGGAAAAAAATGGACACTAACTTAGCCTTAAGACTAATTTATATGTTCATTAATGAAATCATAAGAGATAGAGAAAGAGGAAAAGATAGATGTCTTACCTATTTCCTGTAGGTCGTCCTTGTAAGTAGCCCTCCTGCAGGAGACGAGACAATCTTCTTATGCTACTATATATCGTTAGACGAAAGTATATTTATCTATGTTGGACTTAAACAAGATAAAGATAAACATTCATGAAATGAACAATGTAGACATTAAGATAAATAGGCCAAGTTATACATTAAAAATGGAAAACATGGAAAAACTTAAAACCTT
>JASDQU010949217.1:19894-30374 GCA_032191745.1 Picea mariana | reverse complement strand
AGGAAATGATGGTTCCAATCCTACAATCCCTCCAACATCATTCTCTCAGTTGTATGATAGAATGTATTCTTTATTTTTGAAACTCCATTCCCTAAATTGTTTCGTTTTCTTTCTCTTCATCTGACTAGTCAACTGCCATTCTTCTTTGCTTATGTCAAAATAGTAAACTTTGAACTATAACATTTTTCTAGTATGGTTAAGGGTTTTGATATTTGACCAAAAAACTTTTGACTACAAAGTGGTAACCACCCTTATCTTAAATAACCTATATATTTTTTATTTCTCTCTTTAAAAGAAAGATTGGGGTCTTCAAGCGTTGTATCTATTTAATTTTTCCCCATTTAAAACTATCTTCAATATTTTAGAACTCTATGTTGGTTAGTTTCCTAATTTTGTAGTAAAGGTATGGAAGGTGTTGGTATAGTTCTATAGTTTGATCTTGACCCTGGTGGAGCTGCAATCATTTGGTGTATTGGTCCCCGTAGCTCCCCACATGGTAATATTCCTCATTGAGTGCATCCACAAAATCCCCCCTATGTGTCTTCAAGCTCCAGGTGGAATTATGTTCTTCCTCTCATCGTTCTCTAGGTGAAACCCACCTAGAGATTCATAAACTTCACTAAGTTGGGAATCCACATGCATGAGTGCCCCTAATAATTTAGGTAATTGCACCCTCTAATTGTGTATCCAAAACTAAATATATATAAAAAATTATTTAGAACTTTGAATATAGAAAAAAAAGTTCAAAAAATGGAACTAGGTTGAGGATGGACTACTCACTATTTGGGGGTTCTAATTATATTATATTATAATGTGGCAGGATGATCGTGGAAAAGGGCCAGCCACAAAACATGTAATTGATTATCGAATTTGACTTTCATTTTAYGTGAATTTATTATTTATTTATATAATTTTATTTGTGTGGTGATCARTTATTTCATTTGTTTATATAACTAAAATAAAATTGATTTTCATGTTGAAATTATATGTAGTYGACARACCATGTTGATCATGATTCCATCAATGAGGAGGGGTTGTATTCATCCCMTGATCTGATGGTATAAATAAAAAGAAAGATCATTAAAGCGAACAAGGAACTTGATAGCTTGTTAGGCCATCCAGATCAAACTCCTCACATCCTAGAATCAATCTCCTTATGTCATAGCTTAACACATATAAGGTAATAACCATAATTTAAAGTGTTTTTTTTTTAATGTACGCATATGTTCAATTATGAAACTCTGTTTTTTAACTTTTACATTATCTCACGAAAAAAACATTTTCTTTTTTATAAAGAGATTTTTGGAGCCTGTTTAACCCAGTGTTGGTAGTAGTGGCACTGCAGAGACATCACAAAGTCTTGATGCGAGCTGTCATATAGCTGCTAGAGTGTTGTTTACTTCTCCATCTTCCACACCTAATTTACATAGAATCCATTGCCAGTCATCCACACAACGGTCAGGCTCTAGAGGTGGTGACATAGATGAGGCTGATGATGTGGTTGACATGGTTGCATTTCCTGGAGCTAGACTTGTGACCAACACGGGGACCCTTCCGTGCACATTTTTGGTCGACGATAATAGACTTCCACTAAAACAAATAAGACTCCCAGGTAGTTTTTCATATTTTAACTATTTCATGTTCTCTATCTCATACACAAATCATCTAGATTATTATTTTTAAATTAATGATCATATCTTTTTGTGTGTAGGAAATGACCATTTTTATAGGCACCTGGAGAGAAAAGCCTTATTGATTTTTGGGGAAACCTTACACATGAGGTGGAATTTCCATAATTCCAACCTAAAAAAAGAACTTATGGATTATCTCGAAGGCCTCTTTGGAGTAGACACATTCAATAAAAAAATGGTCACCTCTACAACTGTTACACATTATTTTGGTCACTATGATGATGACCTCACATGGATGTGTTCAGGCTTCCAAAATCATCTTTTCCCTGAGAAAATTGATTACTTTCCTCCTCTGCAAAACCATCTTTTAGAACAACGCCGCAGGCTGTCTATAATGTACAGTGCAGAAATCAATGATTTTCGCAGGCTGCTCTATAGCTGGCCTGTGGGACTTCCACAGGCTCCTATATGTGCAGGATGCAGCAGCGTCTGAAAGCCAAAAGAGGAAAGAGGTTTCAAGAAGCTTCTAGAAGTGGTATCTTCTGGAAAATGAGGTGGCGTCCATATGGTTATGATCCTACTGACTTCTATGATATGGTGGGATCATCCTCATCTCTTTAACCACTTCAGCTTCTCCTATATAACAATGTACTTCTCATGGAAAAGGTTAAGCACAATTAAGCAAATTTGAGCAAAAGATTGTTGGAAGAATAGATTGGAGATTGTGTGAAGAGCATTATATCAGTGAATGCTTGAGGTCTGCTTTTGGTCATCAAGATTTTGGAGATTATCTTCATATAAATTCTGGAGCAATTGCATATGTGTGTTGGGACAAAGGATCACCAAAAGGGAACTTGCGACATCAAGGCGGTTTGGTTGTATCTTCCACTTTTATTTAATATGATACAATGATATGCTTCTTTCCCATAAAATTATTCTTATTTTATTACATGACTCCTTGATAGCATGTTTAGACTACTGTTGAATCTATGTTATCACTTTCACTTTGGTTGGTTTNATATAAATTCTGGAGCAATTGCATATGTGTGTTGGGACAAAGGATCACCAAAAGGGAACTTGCGACATCAAGGTGGTTTGGTTGTATCTTCCACTTTTATTTAATATGATACAACGATATGCTTCTTTCCCATAAAATTATTCTTATTTTATTACATGACTCCTTGATAGCATGTTTAGACTACTGTTGAATCTATGTTATCACTTTCACTTTGGTTGGTTTATGCTGTGACGGGTCTGATCTCATAAGAACACTGGAGTGAAGCGAGAACAACAAAGATATAAGGAAGTGAACTCAAAAGTAAGTCATCGATCCTCTCTTTGATCAATGATTGTAATATAGGGAAAGCATCATGTCATGTCCTATTTTGTTCTAGATCCAGGTGGATCTAGGGAGATTAGTTAGTGTCTGCACCTACCAATTTATCCTATAACAAAATTGGAAACTCCGCAGGGAGAACAACTTGATTGTGTTTTTTTGTTGTCCATTTTCTCTTAACCTATTCTTTCTACTAGAAATCAATCTTTGAGTCTGTGGGAGATCCATTTAGACTCTCTGGGTTTAAAAATCCATTTAGAAGCTTTGCCCTTTTCTCCAAATTTCTAAATTTTTTAAAACACTTCTACATTGCACCCTGTAGATAGCCTGTGGAAACCTATTATTTATGCACCCTGGTGGTTTGTTTCAGCGTGGTGTTTCCACACCCTACCTATTCCTGGCTTGCGGAAACTCTTAATTTTCGCACTATGTTATACTGTCAGCCTGCGACGACGTTTGAAAATTTTCTTAGTTAGGTTTTAGCCTCTGCTTGTTGCCCAGTTTTGATTTAGTCAACTGGGAGAGGGTTTTTAATTCCAGTTATTGACTCTTTCTGGTTGTTTAACTTGTTGTTGATTGGTTTCAGAGATCGAATACATCTCTTTTCATCTTTTTCTAATTTTCGTTTTTTAATTTCTATCGACAAGGATATAATCTCTGAACTTATGTCTGAGTACTTGCTCGATTGAAATTCTTAGATTGGATTTAGAGTTTTGGTTTGATTACATATTTCTAGATTGTTTGATGATTGAGAAGTCTTTTCTTGGTTTGGATTTGGAGAGATACTTCCTCGTCAATTTTTATTTTTATCTCCATTGAAAGTTTGACTTGGGTTTTTGTTGAGTGTATTTTTTCTTGGATTACTTTTCCTTTCTTGGTCATGCCCCTGGTCTGGTTTTAGAAAGGAAGAATTTGATATCATTTATTTGTTTAAGTAATCATATATAAGAAAAAAAAATCATCCAAAAGAAGAGGAATATTGAAAAAAAAACTTCATTGTATTTGGTTGTTTGTGTTTGTGTTCATTTGAGAAAAAAAAAGTTATTTCGTAGCATACGATATTCTAGAAATACATTCTCCCTACTGTAGATAGAGTTCATTGAACGAAAAGTTTACATCATTCATTCCTATTTGCACATATTTGGGTCAAGGTCATACACAACATTGGTTTCATTCCCGTCTCCTTTTTGGGTAACAATAGCCTCTTAAAAACATTGCGAAATTTAAAAATCAATTAGTAACTTTTATTTTCTAGGGCTCTTTTACACCAACATTAGCTAGGATAGAGCTTTGGAATAGGCAGTGAGACACACTCTCCAAAGCACAAAACACACAATAGCATCTTGTGATAGGGAGTGTTGAATTCCATTTGCAACATTTTTTCCTGGGAATCCCTTCTCACACAAGGGTCAAACCTGAGGTCACATTGAGATTGGCGGAATTACTCACCCTGCTTTGTTAGTCTCAGTGTAGAGATTGCACGTATTATGGGGGTTTCTTGAAGGTATACCCACAATGATGAGTGGAAGCCTCTCAAGTTGATTTCAGGCTAGATACCTTGCCCTTGCGTGTGGATCAGACTGTCAACTGTTTCCCCAGGCATCATTGTTGTTTGTGGTAACTTTAGTAGCCTATATTCTTAGGATCTTACACAAGGTGACTGTGGAGGGGCAAGTATTTACGGTACTTGGAATTGACATTGGCCAGACTCACTCGAGCTCCTTGGAGGGTATACCCACGATTATGTGTGGGAGCTTGCACCAGGGTGTAAGTCCGTTAAGTAGGTCATCAACGTATCTTTTCCACCCTAGCCCAACCCCTTCTTGTCTCGGTCTCGCGACGTTGGATTTCATCACCAACTAGTGATCTCGAAATAAGAAGGTTTTGTTTGTTTGATCTGATTCCTAGATTTAATTGGTGAGTGTTGTTTGTTTCCATATTTGGCCGTAGAGTTTCCTTTGCAAGATTTTCAGCTCCGCCAACATTGACCCTCCACGCCACTCATGTAGAATGCAAGGTATACCCCCAGAAGATCTGGGATATTCTCAACCCTTTCCTACCAACCCACCAGAGGGCTCTCCTCAACAGAGTGAGGTCCAAGACACCGCCACTCCATGAGTGGAAAGGACTGATTCTCTAGAACAATTATGAGTCACCAATTCTCTAGAGTCTTTTCGAATCCCTCACAGTTCCGAGAAACGTATTTTTCGGGTAAATTCTTCTGGATATATTATTGTTGAAACTTCTAGAATACCAACCGGACTGTTCGTAGGCCCTGAAGTTCAATATCCCTTTTGGTCTGCTCACATCCCGCAACGAGATCTCTTCGGCATCGGGACAAGCGCTGATATATTTTTCGAACCCGAGATACCCGAAACATCTGATATCAATCATTCTCCCATTAGAACTACCTATCTATTTGGTGGTTCTGAAACCCAGTCAACGGATCCCAACTCGACCATCCCCCTTTAGATGGCCCATTCTACGATGGTCCAAAATAATACGACTATTCCCACTGGGAATACGGTGGTTAGCCAAGCCCCCATTGGCACACCACTTTCTCCTAGACTTACCCCATCACTTCCCCCCGGATATCATGTGTTAAATGCTTCTATCCCTATCCCTACTCAGGTTCCATCTGGAGAATCTGGAGTTTTTCTCCTCCTTGGCACCATCGTGTCGTCGGTTTTATTCTGACACTTCCCCAACCCCCCTCCAAAGGGTCTTATCCACCTTTCACCGGAGGAACCGACCCCAGTGGAATCACTTAGTCTTTCACACCTAATTATCATATTCTTGTCGGTGGACACTTTAACCCTAGGGGCCAACCCCCACCTGGGATCCAAACCCACATTGGGACATAACCTCTGGTTGGGGGACAACCCCCACCTACCTCACCTTATGGACAGAACATACCAGCAGCTTTGGTCCAGTATTGGAATTTTCTTTCCCAGGGTAATGTTCAATCGACTGGGGGGCAGCAGCCCCAAGTCAACTCTTTTATACCCCCTAGTACAGACCAACCCTACCCCGGGACTTCCAATCCCATTTGGATTTTGAACGTGCAATCTAGTGTCCCTTCCCAAGGGAACATCCCGAATCAATACAACCCCATGGGCTACCTACCTCCATACCCATAACTGAATCTACCAGGATCTTCACATCACATGAAAACTGCTTACGGTTCTACTGGTATACCAACAGGACTTCCTCCCCAAAGTCACCAGTACCCTCACGTGAATAGACAATTACCCTTTTTGACCACTTTGGATCTACCTGATTTGTCTAGAATTTTGAATGACCCTATCCATGACTCTCCCCACTGGCATGTGATACCAGCCTAACTACCATCCGACATTCCGAAATTTGATGGTAAACTGGGAGAGGATCCCAACAACCATGTCATGAATTCTCACCTTTGGTGCTCGTCCAACTCTTTAATGGATGACTCCATACGAATACGACTCTTCCAATGAACTCTTATGGGTTCGGCTACAAAGTGGTATATAGAATTACCACGAGGCTTCTTCACAGACTTCAACACTCTAGCCATGGCTTTCCTCACCCACTACCAGTTACCGATCCGTTACGAAATGGGAACCGAGATTTTGAGTTCTTTCAAGCAAACCAAAGCCACTCATATCTCTGATCACATTCATGAGTGGAGACGGAGACGACGCCTAATCAAACTTGAACTTCCCGATCAGTTACTGGTAGAGTGGTTCATGAAATCATTTGTGAATGGCATTGTTGTGACATCGCCAAGGGCGGAGTGGTCACATAATAACATGCGATCAGTCGTGCTCAATACCTTGACCTTGTTTACTCACAAACGGGTACTCTTTACGATTTTCTCCCTGATGCACCTCGTCCTTCTATCGCCGCTACCTCAACTACTCCTGCTGCTTCTCATGCAGTTGATGGTGTGATTGGCACTTTCCATGCTCAACCTCACTCTGCACAAACCTCTACCACCAACCCCAAGTCTGTTTCTTCTAATGTTCAGCATGCTCTGTCTCCTACTCCTCCCGTCGGCAAGACTTATGAAGTGAACTCTATTCAATCTACCCCTGTCGGAAAGAATAAATCCAAAAAAGGGAAGGGTTAGAATAAGAAGGATAAAACTAATCCACAATCTGAGAAAACCAAAACACAACCAGCTGATGATAAGGATAAGCGAAAACCTCGATACCCTTGTCTTATCTATGGTGATGATCACTACACTAAGGATTGTCCAAGACGGGTCGAGGTTACTAAGTTCCTTCAAGGGACCCCGAAACCTCCTACACTGGTTTCTTTGTCGCAACCCTTCCCTTCTCAACAGCAGGCCCAATTGGTCATTCATGACCAACCCTCCCCCTCCACTACTTCTTATGTACTGATGTGTAATGGTGATTCAAAGAAGAATGACATTACACTTACGAATTGAGCTAAAGATTATTCTTCCTCCAAGGAGAAATTTGACGAAATACCACCTTCGTCAGTTCAACAATCTCCCCCGACTCCACCTACCAACTGTCCTCTTCATCTCGAACGACTGAGCCTAGATACAGTTCTTTGCCCTTCCCCAAAGGGTGTTGTTTGAAAGTATTCTTTCAATCCTCATGCGCGTGCTGCCTAGAACTACAGTATTGTAGAGGATCTGGCCCAAGCACTATCCACGATGTTAGCCCTCGAAGTCCTCCAGAGTTGTCCTACTCAACGGAAGGCACTATTGAAATCTATTGGCGGAATTGACCCTACGGATACGAATTTAATATTTTTGGACTTAGAAGATCACATTCCAAGGTTACCCCCTCAACTCATGTTTCAAATACAAGTTGTTGTCACTGACAAGAACATTTGTAGAACAATTATCGATGAGGGTGCCTCGACGTGTATCCTGTCTGTCTCTTATTGGAAAGCCATTGGCTCTCCTCCCTTAACTGAATCACACAACACAATCAAAGCCTTTAATGGCTATGGCTTTAAACCCTACGATGTTCTCCCATTGTTGCCCATCATGTTAGAAGGCAAATTGATTAGTGTAGAAGTTGAGGTCTTTGACGCACCTCTCGATTACAACCTTTTACTTGGACGTAGCTGGATTAATTCCATGTGTGCAGTTGTGTCCACTCTTTTCCACCTCCTTTGGTTGCCTCTATTAACATGATAATACCCGAACCCGGTGATTATCTTCACTACGGAAACCGAATGCCTTTAAGTCCGGTTGAATTTGCTTACCAAGCCATTCAATCGGCCAACTCTTCTACTCCTCTTGATGATTCATCTCCTAACGCGTTCCATGTTATTTTTCCCATGGATGAGATGATTATGTCAGTTATGTCGATGGAAGATACCTCTTGAGATGATGGGCATCATCGTTCCATTCTCTTCCTCGAACAACACACCATCGAGAGCTACCAACGAATATCAAATCCGTCAACTGTTGTCGTTATTTATTCCATGTGTGCAGTTTCTGGACTGCCCACTCAATCAGGAAGCTTCCAAAGCTAGTCAAAACCTGCAGAAAGATGGCTTCACAATGGTCCAGACAAGGAAGAAAAATCCCCCTCGAAGGCAAACAACTGACCCCAAACCTAGGATCTTGACCAGGAATGCTTATGATATACTGAGCCAGCTACCAGAGGACAAGGAAATCCAAGATCCACATGAAGGATTATAGAAAAGCAAAGACCAGAACCCCACACCCTCCCCTTCTGGTCCAAACAAAGAGATCCATGCAGACAAAAAAGGGGATGCAGATGGAGATACTTTAATGCAAATGGATGCCCAAGATCTGGCAGGCATCGACCTCGAGAAACTGGAGGAAGCCCTCAATCAGAAGGATCTACAAGCCCTTCCTGAAGAGCAGCTCAGAAAGGTGCACAAGGTCTTCCTTGATTCAACAGCGGGATCTACAGCTCGCCTCAGCATAGCCACGGAATCAAGCTCAGGCTCCAAAAAAACACCACGCGAGAACAAAAGAAGGGGGCAAAAACCAGTACATCAACTAATTAAAGAAGCTGGAAATCTCATGATCAACTCAGGTCAAATACATAAGCTCTCGGAGGGATACCTCCACCCACACCCCTCCTCATAATGATGAAGATTATCACTTGGAACATTAGAGGACTCAACAGCAGATCCAAGCAGAAAATTCTCAGGGACTGCATCAAAGAGGAAAGCCCAGATATTCTAATGTTACAAGAAACAAAATGTGCAGGAATGGAAGCCGAAACCATCTTTCAACACATATGGAAAGGTTGCAACTACATCCAAACGGACTCCTCAGGAGCCTCGGGGGGTTTATCCATATTGTGGAATCCAAACCACACTATCCTTAGTGGACCCTTTTCCACTATAGGTACCTTGTCAGCTCACTTTGAAATAATAGGCTCGAATCAAGAGGGGACCATCACCAATGTCTACGGACCACAAGGACAACAGGAAAAAATCAAATTCATGGAAAGGTTGGCCCGAGTAAAATCTTTGGCAACCACGCCTAACTGGATCTTAGGAGGCGACTTCAACATGATCATGTCAGTGGAGGAAAAAACAAGCAGGAGCAAAAGACTTGAGCAAGATAGCGGTAAGTTCAGAACTCTCCCTGAACAATTAAAGTTAGTAGACATAGAGAACAACAATGGCACTTTCACATGGTCCAATCGTAGATCAGGAAACCAGCATGTCGCCTGCCGACTGGACCGCTTTATCGTGACGGAGGAATTGATTGAAAGAGACCTCTGCATGGAAAGTCTGATTCTCCCCAAAGCGAGCTCTGACCACTGGCCAATCGCCCTTCAGCTGGCAATAGAGGCAACACCTAAATTTAAACCATTCCGATTTGAGAAATTTTGGATTACACACCTAGACTTCCAACAGCTGGCAAAAACCTGGTGGATTCAAGCCGAAGTAGACCAGGGCACCAAGATGTACAAATTTCAACAAAGGCTCAAAAACTTCAAGCAACTGCTTAAGCACTGGAACATAAATACTTTTGGCAATATATTCCAAAACATTAAGGACACAGAGAACAAATTAGCCGAGATACAAAGAATCTTTATATCAGGGGATCGAACTGTTGAGCTCATGAAGGAAGAAGAGGAACTACAAATGCAATTGGAGCAAAGAAGAAAACAAGAAGAAATACTATGGAGGCAGAAATCCAGGGTGCAATGGCTCAAAGAGGGGGAAAAGAATACAAAATTCTTCCACAGAACTATGATACACCGATGACACATCAACAGAATAACACATCTGGAAAATGAGCAAGGCAACTTGATCAGAGAGCACACACAAATTGAAGAGGAGCTCAATAGATACTACCAGAACCTCCTTACGGAAACCAAGGAGAACAGAAATGAAGCCATCACTCGAGTTACCAGTCACATTCCCTCACTAGTCACCCCTGAACAGAACGTAGCTCTCATGAGGCAAATTACCCAGGAGGAAGTGGACCAAGCAGCAAAAGATATGCCCCCAGGAAAAGCCCCAGGCCCTGATGGCTTCACTACAGACTTCTTCCATCACT
>JASDQU010949217.1:4956-19844 GCA_032191745.1 Picea mariana | reverse complement strand
CTATTCCCACTGGGAATACGGTGGCTAGCCAAGCCCCCATTGGCACACCACTTTCTCCTAGGCTTACCCCATCACTTCCCCCCGGATATCATGTGTTAAATGCTTCTATCCCTATCCCTACTCAGGTTCCATCTGGAGCATCTGGATTTTTTCTCCTCCTTGGCACCATCGTGTCGTCGGTTTTATTCTGACACTTCCCCAACCCCCCTCCAAAGGGTCTTATCCACCTTTCACCGGAGGAACCGACCCCAGTGGAATCACTTAGTCTTTCACACCTAATTATCATATTCTTGTCGGTGGAAACTTTAACCCTAGGGGCCAACCCCCACCTGGGATCCAAACCCACATTGGGACATAACCTCTGGTTGGTGGACAACCCCCACCTACCTCACCTTATGGATAGAACATACCAACATCTTTGGTCCAGTATTGGAATTTTCTTTCCCAGGGTAATGTTCAATCGACTGGGGGGCAGCAGCCCCAAGTCAACTCTTTTATACCCCCTAGTACAGACCAACCCTACCCTGGGACTTCCAATCCCATTTGGATTTTGAACGTGCAATCTAGTGTCCCTTCCCAAGGGAACATCCCGAATCAATACAACCCCATGGGCTACCTGCCTCCATACCCATAACCGAATCTACCAGGATCTTCACATCACATGAAAACTGCTTACGGTTCTACTGGTATACCAACGGGACTTCCTCCCCAAAGTCACCAGTACCCTCACGTGAATAGAAAATTACCCTTCTTGACCACTTTGGATCTACCTGATTTGTCTAGAATTTTGAATGACCCTATCCATCACTCTCCCCACTGGCATGTGATACCGGCCTAACTACCATCTGACATTTCGAAATTTGATGGTAAACCGGGAGAGGATCCCAACAACCATGTCATGAATTCTCACCTTTGGTGCTCGTCCAACTCTTTAATGGATGACTCCATACAAATACGACTCTTCCAATGAACTCTTATGGGTTCGGCTACAAAGTGGTATATAGAATTACCACGAGGCTTCTTCACCGACTTCAACANAATGACCCTATCCATCACTCTCCCCACTGGCATGTGATACCGGCCTAACTACCATCTGACATTTCGAAATTTGATGGTAAACCGGGAGAGGATCCCAACAACCATGTCATGAATTCTCACCTTTGGTGCTCGTCCAACTCTTTAATGGATGACTCCATACGAATACGACTCTTCCAATGAACTCTTATGGGTTCGGCTACAAAGTGGTATATAGAATTACCACGAGGCTTCTTCACCGACTTCAACACTCTAGCCATGGCTTTCCTCACCCACTACCAGTTACCGATCCGTTACGAAACGGGAACCGATATTTTGAGTTCTTTCAAGCAAACCAAAGCCACTCATATCTTTGATCACATTCATGAGTGGAGACGAAGACGACGCCTAATCAAACTTGAACTTCCCGATCAGTGTTCATGAAATCATTTGTGAATGGCATTGTTGTGACATCGCCAAGGGCGGAGTGGTCACAGAAGAACATGCGATCATTTGTGCTCAATACCTTGACCTTGTTTACTCACAAATGGGTACTCTTTACGATTTTCTCCCTGATGCACCTCGTCCTTCTACCGCCGCTAGCTCAACTACTCCTGTTGCTTCTCATGCAGTTGATGGTATGATTGGCACTTTCCATGCTCAACCTCACTCTGCACAAGCCTCTACCACCAAACCCAAGTTTGTTTCTTCTAATGTTCAACATGCTCCGTCTCCTACTCCTCCCATCGGCAAGACTTATGAAGTGAACTCTATTCAATCTACCCCTGTCGGAAAGAATAAATCCAAAAAAGGGAAGCGTTAGAATAAGAAGGATAAAACTAATCCACAATCTGAGAAGACCAAAACACAACCAGCTGATGATAAGGATAAGCGAAAACCTCGATACCTTTGTCTTATCTATGGTGATGATCACTACACTAAGGATTGTCCAAGACGGGTCGAGGTTACTAAGTTCCTTCAAGGGACCCCGAAACCTCCTACACTGGTTTCTTTGTCGCAACCCTTCCCTTCTCAACAGCAGGCCCAATTGGTCATTCATGACCAACCCTCCCCCTCCACTACTTCTTATGTACTGATGTGTAATGGTGATTCAAAGAAGAATGACATTACACTTACGAATTGAGCTAAAGATTATTCTTCCTCCAAGGAGAAATTTGACGAAATACCACCTTCGTCAGTTCAACAATCTCCCCCGACTCCACCTACCAACTGTCCTCTTCATCTCGAACGACTGAGCCTAGATACAGTTCTTCGCCCTCCCCCAAAGGGTCTTGTTTGAAAGTATGCTTTCAATCCTCATGCGCGTGCTGCCTAGAACTACAGTATTGTAGAGGATCTGGCCCAAGCACCATCCACGATGTTATCCCTCGAAGTCCTCCAGAGTTGTCCTACTCAACGGAAGGCACTATTGAAATCTATTGGCGAAATTGACCCTACGGATACGAATTTAATATTTTTTGACTTGGAAGATCACATGCCAAGGTTACCCCCTCAACTCGTGTTTCAAATACAAGTTGTTGTCACTGACAATAACATTTGTATAACAATTATCGATGAAGGTGCCTCGACGTGTATCCTGTCTGTCTCTTATTGGAAAGCCATTGGCTCTCCTCCCTTAACTGAATCACACAACACACTCAAAGCCTTTAATGACTATGGCTTTAAACCCTATGATGTCCTCCCATTGTTGCCCATCATGTTAGAAGGCAAATTGATTAGTGTAGAAGTTGAGGTCTTTGACGCACCTCTTGATTACAACCTTTTACTTGGACGTAGCTGGATTAATTCCATGTGTGCAGTTGTGTCCACTCTTTTCCATGTCATACATTTTCCACACCAAGGAAAGATAGTTACGGTCAACCAACTGACCTTCTTTAACTTTAATACACATACCAGCAACGTGCCCTTCATTTCCAAGACACCCCCTGGGTATGAGAATGTTGGCGTGGGTCTACTAAAAGATTCGACCTTGATGGGTACTTTGCCGATCCCACCACCCGAAGTTCCACCTCCTTTGGTTGCCTCTATTAACATGATAATACCCGAACCCGGTGATTATCTTCGCTACGGCAACCGAATGCCTTTAAGTCCGGTTGAATCTGCTTACCAAGCCATTCAATCAACCGACTCTTCTACTCCTCTCGATGATTCATCTCCTAACCCGTTCCATGTTATTTTTCCCATGGATGAGATGATTATGTCAGTTATGTTGATGGAAGATACCTCTTGAGATGATGGGCATCATCGTTCCATTCTCTTCCTCGAACAACACACCATTGAGAGCTACCAACGAATATCGAATCCGTCAACCGTTGTCGTTATTTCTTCGGTTCCTGAATCCACACCCGATGTGTTATATGAAGGGAACTTAAGTAAAATTTCACCCACCGTCCCCCTTGACATATCTATTAAACCCGGAGTTGTCAAAAATTTCCACATCGGAGCTTCCTGTTCCAACGATGAGGTTGTCACATATAAATCACTTTTTCAAGAATTTTGTGACATCTTTGCATGGAGCTACGAAGAGATGCCAGGTATTGACCCCAATATTGTCGCACATGAAATTAAGACCTACCCGGATGCTAAACCCGTCCGGCAGAGACTGCACCTGGTCCATCCCCGTAAAGCAGCTGCTATCAAGCTTGAAGTTGAAAAACTTCTTAAAATTGGCTTTATTTATCCCGTGGCTTTGATTGATTGGGTATCCAATCTAGTTTCGGTTAACAAGAAACAAAGTACGATCCGTGTCTGTGTTGATTATAGGGATATCAAAAAAGCTTGTCCTAAAGACAGCTTTCCTACCCCATTTGTTGACCAGATTGTTGACGATTGTGCCGGAAGTGAAATCTTCTCTTTAATGGACAGTTTCTTCGGATATAATCAAATCAATATTTTACCCACGGATCAACATAAAACCGCTTTCATTTGTCCTTGGGGCACCTTTGCCTACCAGAAACTACCCTTCGGTTTGAAGAACGTTGGTGCGACGTTTCAACATGCTATGTCTTATGCCTTTCATGATATTAAGAACATTGTACAAACGTATATAGACGACCTGCCCATACATTCCATGCATCGGGGTGACCATCTGGCACACCTCCGAGCCATTTTCCTCCATTGTCGATTCTACCGCATATGCTTAAACCCACATAAATGTGTCTTTTGTGTGGAGTTCGACCATCTCCTAGGATTTATTGTGTCGTGTCAAGGGATTAGGGTAGATCCTTTGAAGGTCAAGGCGATTGTTAATCTCCCTCCTCCTTCCTCACTTCGCCAGCTACAAATTTTGCAAGGGAAGGGAAACTTTCTTCGTCGTTTTATCCCAAATTATGCTAAGTTAACACTTGGATTTACTTGACTACTTAAGAAAGGTTCTGAGTTTGTATGGGATGCCACTACCAACAAAGCCTTTGAAGCTTTGAAATTAACCTTAACCTGTACCCCACTACTTTTCCCTCCCGATTATAGTCGATATTATTTCCTTTATCTCGCTGCTTTGGACTCTACCATTTCTATGGTTTTGGTCCAAGAAGACAATTTACATGACGAACATGTTATTTATTACTTGAGTTAGAGTCTCACGACCACCGAATCCAAGTATTTACATGTTGAAAAACTGGCCTTGGCAGTTGTACAAGTTGTCCAACGTTTCCATCACTACATTCTATTACACAAGACCACTATGATTTCCGATTGCAACCCTATGCAACACATTCTTACACGTCAATTGATAGGGGGCAAATACTCCAAATGGATAGTGATTCTCCAAGAGTTTGACTTAGAATTCAAATGTGCTAAGTCTAAGAAATCCTTGTTGTTTGCCGAACTTATATGTGACCTTCCCTGCACTGAGACAGGACATGTAGGAGAGGATTCTCTACCCGACGAATCCCTTTTTCTGATCAGTTTTGATGACCTTAGGTATGGGGATATCATTGTCTATCTCCAAACTCAAAATTTCCGGCCCTATTTGTCTAGCACTGACCGTCGTTGTATATGCTATCAAGCTCGACAACACATCATCCTCGGTGACACTCTTTATCACCATGGCGTTGACTCCATTTTTCGATGCTGTCTCACTTATGATGAGGCCGAGAAATCTTTGAATGACTTCCATTCTGGAGCATGTGGTGGTCATATGTATGGGTATTCTACTGCCCAGAATATCTTACGAGCATGGTATTTTTGGCCTTCTTTATTTAAATACTGCATTATTGCCATCTAAAAATGCCACGCTTTCCAAACGTACAACAACAAAATAAGATCACATCCCACTCCCTTACACCCTGTAGTTTCCGTTGGACCTTTTTCGAAATGGGGCATTGACTTCATGACCTGTAACCCTCACTCGGTCGGGAGGCATGGATACATTATTGTAGCCATGTCTTATTTCACGAAATGGGCTGAGGTGATGCCTACATTCAACAATACTGAAAAAACTACAACCCTTTTCATTTTCAACCACATTATTACTCGATTCAGGATCCCACAAGATATCATCATTGATCACGGTGGCCATTTTAGAAACTTCATGATTTCTGAACTTACAGATAAGTTGGGTCTTCGACATGAAAACTCAACTCCCTATTATCCATAGGCCAATGGCCAAGTTGAAGTGATCAACACGGTTCTTATCACCATGCTTCGACAGATTATAGGAATCCATGAGACTAGTTGGCACACAATGTTTTTTTCAACATTATGGGCCTTTCGGACATCCGTGAAGTCTTCTACGAGATTTACCCCCTTTCAAATAGTCTACGGTATTGAAGTCGTTCTCCCGATTGAATGTGAAATACCATCGTTGAAGCTAGCCGTTGAACTTCTTCCTCACACCTCTATCGAAGAGGAACGTCTATTGTATCTCATGCGATTAGACGAAACATGTCGTGACGCCACCCTAGTTATCGAAACCCAGAATAAACATGTGAAAGCCCAATACGACAAACATGTCAAGCCACGTGTTTTCTCTGAGGGAGATCTAGTTCTCCTCTATGAACAAGATCATGATCTACTAGGAGCCAGAAAATTTGAAGCTATGTGGCGAGGTTCGTATATCGTTAAAAGAGTGTTGGAAAAGGGAGCTTACAAGTTAGTATATTATGATGGCATTCCTTTGAGTGAACCTAGAAATGGGATTTACTTGAAGAAGTGCTATGCTTAGAATACCTTCGCATGAGTACTTGTATTATAATGTATCATACTATTGTGTGTTTTTTCATTATTTGGTTTCTACCCTCGACCGCTTATTTTGCATTGTGCTTGGTTTCCAGATGTCAGGGTCTTTGTTACCCTACCTTAGCTTTGTCGATGGCACTAGTCATAGCACTCAGAACCTATCATCTGCTACATGGGAAATCTACGCACCCATGAACGAACTTATCAGTTTACATGGTGTTTGCCTCGGTCGTGCAACCAAAAATATTGTAGAGTATAACGCAGTCATCGAATTATTGATCAATGCTATATCGCTTGGGATTCGTTGCCTGGTTATACAATTTGATTTGCAGCTAGTAGTGCTATAGTTAAGTAATGTCTATGCTATCTGAAGTCCTACTTTGTTACGGGTATATTTACGAATTCGTCTCTTGGAACGTTATTTTGATTTTATCGAGTATCAACACATTCTTAGATGTCTAAATACATTAACTGATGCATTAGTTAATTATGTATTAGATAGACATCTGAGACATTTATAAATCCAATCACACATCGCATGTATTATACAAAGTAAATGAGTCGGTAAAAGCCTCATGTATATATATAACGATAATATTTTTTTACAAAAAGATTTTTTTTGTTCGAAGACCAAAATATCAAAATATGAAGCTCATGGCTTCTACAAAATGGAAACATGGATGTTGCTCATGGTAACACACTATAGCTTGTGCTACCCTGCAGAGCAATCATCTTAATGGACCAGACACACCCACGATATGGCGCTAGAAATACCTTGGTACCTCGCCAATCGACATATCTGGGATGCCTGCAGTCAGAGCTTCCAAGTTCTGCTCGATTGCTTCATATTCATATGCATCCCATCCTTCTACTACCGCTTCCTCCCCTCACCTCTGGATAGGGGATGTTCCTGGGGGCCGGAATGGACCTACATCTGCATTTTCAAAACATTTTGATTAGTCATTGGATAAAAAAACATACATAAAAAATGCTTATTATTTTAAAAAACTTTACAAAAACACTATAAAAGCAAAATGTATTTCTTACCTAGATCCCCCCACTAAGAACCCTTAGGTAGCACCAAGTCTGGATCATGGAAAAAATCAAACCCGACATATGCGTAGTCATCAATCATCAAGATTTGGGGCTCCAACCAATCAAAAAATGTATCGTTATATTTAATAATGGGACCTGCTACATGTCGGGACATGAGATCACACCACCGCTTCATCCGCAGATCTCATGGCGCTGGTATATTCCACTCTACT
This sequence comes from Picea mariana, assembly GCA_032191745.1. Lineage (NCBI taxonomy): Eukaryota > Viridiplantae > Streptophyta > Pinopsida > Pinales > Pinaceae > Picea > Picea mariana. Next base: position 12,363 of record JASDQU010949217.1, on the reverse strand, counting down.
TGCAAGTGTAGGTGAGGAACTCTTTCCAAGAAGAAAGATACCAAAATGGATCTGTACCCAAATTGTTTTAGTTCCCCATTCTTTCTCTTAGTCAATTGTCTCTTCATGCTACTAAGAAGACCATCACACCAGTTGAACACACGAGGCTTGGTGCATTCGATGGCATACTAAAAGTAGCTCTATAGGGCCATGTGCAGGGAAGCACTCCCTTCCATCTGTGCAATGGTGAAAATTAAGGTTCTAAGAGTCAAATCACAAACCCCCCTGATAGTCACTTTACCCTTGTGTCGCTCAACCTCGAGTTCACAATAACGTCTGATGTACTCACTCATTAGAAAACCACCACCTGTCAAGGTCACTTGCGCCCCACGATGGGATAGTCTTGTCAAGAATTAGATATCTTCGATGTCCAAAGAGAGCACATGGACACCCATGTGGAATACTTGTTGGTCCACGTCCCACATATGGACTAAATATTCCAACAGTCTCAGCAGGGCTCTCATGCCCTGGATCTTGAAGAATTTTAATAAACCACACTGTCGTAGGGCATTTATGGTGCCTGGATCATTCAAATCCATTGCATCATCATCTTCATGCTCTCTTTCTCTCCACTCCAACATCTTTGCACCCAAAGTACCTGCATGAATATGGAAGAAAGAAGTTAGCACCTTCAAATCATTGTTTTGGAATTATTTTTGGTTAACACATCTTTTTTGTTTTTTGGGTTTTCGGCCTCCACAACCGGGCCTCAGTTACAGAGCGGGGTTTCCGCAGGTGAACCATTGGCTTCCTGTGGAAATGCTTGATTTTCGCAGGCCCTGATATAGGGCACCTGGGGCGGCCCCAACGCGCACCAATGGCCCAAAATTTCACCCAAAAAATCATATTTTAACCGGTTAAAATGAATTTTAGACCATTGAAAAGGAAGAAGACGAGGTACTTACCGTTTTCACGCAAACCGTTCGTCGAATGATCGCCTGGGCTCCCCGCAATTGACCGCCAGAAAATGAGGTAAACAAAGGCTCTTAGGCAAGTTTTTGACCAAATGTAAATGAAATAGTGAAAATGAGTTCTTATCTCTATTTATCTCATTTTTTACTTTTTCTAAAAAATATTTTATATTATTTAATTATATTTTCTCAAAAACCTACTAGCCTAATGATCTCGTGAGTGTTTTTTGTGTCTCAGATGAGCAGACTAGGGTTCTGAATGATCAAGTATGGGCAGTTTTTGCGATTTGTTTTTCTTTTTCGTCACATGTACGATTATTTTTTAGGGTTTTTTAGAAAAACCTCGAGCTTAGTCTTCGTTCGTTCTTGTGCTTGAAAATCAATGAGAATGTAATCGAGTATACTTTTGTCGTCTTTTTGTACTCGTTATGGTAACACGAAAAATGACACACATATGGAGTATTCTTTAAGATCTTTTCACACTCCATAAAAACAAAAAGATTGTCGAGTGATCTTGTTTTGTTCACACTCGTAAAAGTATTTGAATAAAACATTCAGTGGGTGATAGTTTATCATTTTTCGGTCCCATCAAACTATTTTTACGAAAAAGGAATTGAGAGAGTTCTCTTTAAAAGTTTTTTAGACTCTATAAATATGAAAAACAAACAGTTTTCTATCTTTGGACTCGTTAAACAAACATTGAAAGACCCACATGGGACCAAACCACTCCTTCTTAGGGTTCGTTAAAGATACTCCGAGGGACTCGTCTGAAGGATGAGCTTACATCAACAAGCATATGTTATCCTCCTCGAGCTTGCATAAAAATAAAGAGGTACTCACCAGAAATGGTGGGGGGAAATTTGAGAAAGAAACATGTTTTTGTACCTGTGTCAGTGGAAGTACTAGTCACTCTTGAACATGACACCCCCTTCATCTTTTAAATCCGGGTTGGGAAATCCATTTGTCTCTTGTCTGACTTTCTGCAAGTTCATATCTTGGGTCGTCTTTGAGTCAATGCTGCCAAGACTAGTGTCATGTCATTCATATGTTCAAGAGAAGTCCAAACAAGTCCACTCCCGAGTCAGCTATCTGCATTATCATTTCTCCCCATGTCGGCCTTCCCCGTGTCAGTTTTAAATCATTTTCATACTCCGATCTACCTTAAATCTGTTACTTATTTCATGTCATTGATGGTGGATACATCAAGGCCCTCCTGTGACAAGTCTTTTCCTATCGACTTCAACTTATCATCCGGGAACAAGACTTAGAAATCATTTGGTGCCTTAGAGCCTGCATGCCTCAATGACAGGTTTCTTCGCTTTCGACAGTGGATTTACATCATTGGTCCTTGATCGAAAGATTCCACTGAGTGTTTGACTTCAGCTCATTTATTCACATTCATTGGATTGTACTAATAGTACCTTCAGAGTCATTGACATCAATGGTGATTTCCCTCACACTTGTTAACGGTTTTTATCACTGGACGGTAATCAAGTGGTTTCTACCATGTTTGAATTCAACACCTGTAATCACATGGCTAGATTCGTGCTTACAGATGATGGGATTGAAGACCCTAGGTCTTATCTTTTTAGTCCAGGTTGCGATGGAATTTTTGTGATTTGTATTGACACACAGGTCCACTTTTTATGTCTTGTGGCTATGTCTGAATTTAAATTTTCTAATACATAGATCCACAGTGTATTCCTGGTGGCTATGTAGAATCTTGACAACATGGATCCACGGTGTATAATTGGTGGCCATGATTTTCATTTATGATTTACGATCGTTTGTGGTCTGAGCATGGGAATGCCTAAATCAGAAGTGATATAATTGTCATTAGTTGCTTGATTGTTTGCAGGATCCTGATTGGTGAGCTCCTTGTCTCCGACACACATGTGCATTTTAAAAAGTATTTTGGTTGTCACACGTTCCAACCTCATACTTTGGGGGGCATTCTGTTACACATTATTTTGTTCACTATGATGATGAACTCACAGGGATGTGTTCGGGCTTCCAAAATCATCTCTTCCCTGAGAAAATTGATTACTTTCCTCCTTTGCAAAACCATCTTTTAGAAGGACGTCGCAGGTTGTCTATAATGTACAGTGCGTAAATCAATGATTTCTGCAGGCTACTATATGTGCAGGATGCAACAACGTCTGAAAGCCAAAAGAGGAAACAGGTTTCAAGAAGCTTCTAGAAGTGGGATCTTCTGGAAAATGAGGTGGCGTCTGTATGGTTACGATCCTACTGACTTCTATGATATGGTGGGATCATCCTCATCTCTTTAACCACTTCAGCTTCTCCTATATAATAATGGACTTCTCATGGAAAAGGTTAATCACAGTTAAGCAAAGTTGACCAAAAGATTGTTGGAAGAATAGATTGGAGATTGTGTGAAGAGAATTATATCAGTGAATGCTTGAGGTCTGCTTTTCGTCATCAAGCTTTTGGAAATTATCTTCATATAAATTCTTGAGTAATTGAATATGTGTGTTGGGACAAAGGATCACCAAAAGGGAACTTGCGACATTAAGGTGGTTTGGTTGTATCTTCCACTTTTATTTAATATGATACAACGACATGCTTCTTTCCCATAAAATTATTCTTATTTTATTACATGACTCCTTGATCACATGTTTAGACTACTATTGAATCTATGTTATCGCTTTCACTTTGGTTGGTTTATGTTGTGACAGGTCTAATCTCATAAGAACACCAGAGCGAAGTAGGAACAACAAAGATATAAGGAAGCGAACTCAAAATTAAGTCATCGATCCTCTCTTTGCTCAATGATTGCAATCTAGGGAAAGCGTCATGTCCTGTCCCATTTTGTTCTGGATCCAGGTGGATCTAGGGAGATTAGTTAGTGTTCGCACCTACCAATTTATCCTATAACAACAGCAAGCGAATATTTAAAATATATGCGGGATGTTTATGTACGAAGCTTGGTAGGCAACCCTAGGTATGAGCGTCCTCCCTCGATTCCAGAGAGGGAGTTGAAGGCGATCATTGATGATGCAAAAGAAAAGATATTGAAAAAAATAGGATAAAAAATAACTGGTACCCCAAGGTAAATTACAATATTTTTATTTCAATACCTTTAATTTTATTTAGATCTAAATAAAAGTGTGGTATATAACATACTTGAAAATTTTAATGATAGGTTGCCTGACACTTCGAAGGAAACCAAAGCAAGGATTTCCAAACATGGCCAACACAAGCTAAGCCAGGGCGGCTACTCGAGGTTACAGTCATGAATCATAAGTACCCAAACATCTTAAGAATATTATTTGTATCGCCTTACAACTTTCAATTTATTGCAGCCAAAAAAATTAAAAAAAAACATGCTCTTATGCAATGCAGGGAGACGACTTTAGAACTCAAACCACGAAGGAAGACCTCCAACTTGGTTACAAGTACGACTATAAAGTCATTGTTGATCATAGGAAAATCATGGGGCAGACCCCAAGATCCAGTTTGCAGGATAATGTAAATAAACAACAGTCTACATTAACCTTTCATTACTTATAAAATACATAAATGTTTGATATAGTCCATAACTTTAATGTCTTACTTTGTTTTAATTAGGGGAACAACACTATCAATGAAACTGTTATCACTGGACAACAAAGCATTGATAGTGCAGCGTGCCCAGAAGATCATGGTGCTCCCCAGCAGCCCCCCAGAAGATCATGGTGCTCCCCAGCAGCCCCCCAGAAGATCATGGTGCTCCCCAGCAGCCCCCCAGAATATCATGGTGCTCCCCAGCAGCCCCAAGATGTTCCTGTGACTGAGGCCCATGACGGTAAAATGGTTGTATATTAATCATATACTTAATAATTTCATACTTCTAATTTTTATTACTTATACATTTACAGTTTTGTCCTTATAAAATTTTTCATTTCAATGGCAGAGAATGTCCTAGTTGAGCCTCCTCGACCTGAAGATTATCAAGAGAATAAGGCATCCATTCCAACGGTGCCGATTAGTGGACCAGCAAGTAAATAATTACATTGCATAGGTTTTTTTTTTAATATTAATGAACTACTTCAATGATATTTAAAAATTGGCCATATGAATTTAATATTTTTTGTTTTTGTAGGTGATGGCCCCTCACAGCAGCCTCCACGTCGTGGGCATGAGACCAGGCATGCTCGGAGTGAAAGGACCGAAGCAACATCAACTACTGAAGAGCACCCGGTAAACGAAGACATGGACATGGATGAATTACTTAAGAACTGGAAAACACAAAAGAAGACTAAATAAATTGATGATGTATAATAATTGTATAAGACAGATAGATGTACATTATATAGCTAGTATGTTTGAACATATTTTGAATGATAAATCTCATTTATAAAAATTATTTTTTATGACATATGCCTTTGAATGATAAACCTCATTTATAGCTTTACAATCACTTTTTATCACTTTTGAATATTTTTAATGCATATTTTTTAGTAGAATATAGATTGGGTATTGGGGAATTGAGAGTGATGTGAGAGGGGGGGCGAGGGGAAAACGTGGTTGGCCCTGTTTAGTAGAGAAAAAAATATTTCAGTCGTTTATTCTTGGAGCAAACCTCTCTTGATCCAACAAAGCAACACCATAGTCAATGTTGACTTCGTTGTTGCTCCTTCAGATTGAGGGAGGTTTGCTCCAAGATCATACATCTCCAATAAATTATTATCGAAACCAAGAGGATCTTATTTAGGTCATCGCATATGAGATGTGTGTGTGTGTGTGTCACTATTTAATCTCCTCTCATATGGATTTTACAAAAAATAATATCAATGGTTTTTACTATTTGCAATCTTGTCGGTTTTAATTTCTATTAGGATTTTTGATATGTCTTAAAAGTGTTTTTTGGTTTTTACTAAAAATTAAATATAATTCTATTTTTATTTACTATAGTATGCAGTTTGCGCATTTGCAGATGCTCTAGATGTTGTATCAATGCAATGCTACACATTAGAATATCAAAGATCATGTATGTCTTATCTTTTTTCTTCTTTTTATGACTTCTTAAGGTTCCTTTTATTTATGTATTTTTACATTACCATCATTTGTGGGCCACTATGGGGCCATTCATTCTATCTAATGAACCACACCCAAGTATGTAGAATATACGATTCCCTTTAGTTCATCATATCATATGATTCACACAACTACTCTAATACTTCAACTTGGTTTTTTGGGGTTGTGTATAAGTAATCCCCTGGATATCATAGTATAAGCATAACCATAATTATGCAATAGAGTATTTGAAATGAATGAGATATAGATACAACTTCCAAGTACAACTTCTAAGTAGAAATTACAAATCATAGGCACCAATGAACCTAAATACTCATCTCGAGTTCCAAGAAGATGAAAATCAAACATCCCACCAACCTAAAAGTTGATAGGGGGTTAGGTGTGTTACACCAATGACCTCTATACACTCCTATAATATTTATTACTCTCATGTGATATTTTTTTTAATATTTATTATTTTGTTGTAGAGTACTGCTTTAGCACCAAAGGAAATTATTCCACCCTTACCTCTAGAGAAAGAGAAACTTGAAAATGCTTTAACTATATACATTTCTACCAATATATTAACCAGTGTCATTCCACCAACACTTGGAAGTTGCACTGCACTCGAATCATTGAATCTATGTAACAATTCCTTAGAAGGTTCCATTCCATATTCACCTGGGTATCTACAAAATCTCATGGACTTGGATGTGACCCTAATTGTTTTCATTAACATTGGCACGAACAAAAAAATATCTTTGGAAAGACTTGAATCCCAATGGGAGCAATATTAATTAACCGAAAAATCATTGCTAACACAAGATGAGATCCATATTGCTTATTAAATTTGAGAAATTTATTGTGAACAACAATTACTAGCTAGCAAAAGTTCAAAGACTTGGATAGATAAACAAGGAATCAAAACTTCAAATTGAAAATCAACCTATCCTCTAAATGAAATATCTCTTACTATCATTTTTCTGAAATATATTTTTGTAACATATACAAAGGGTGACAAAAGGGGAGTAATTATAATAGAGAACATGGGGAAAATCTAAAATTGGGGCAAGAAGTGGTATGGAAGAGGTGTAATACTCATGACACACCCCAATGCTAAGAGAGATAAAACTCAATTTCTAAAAGAAACAACCAAGTTATGGGACAAAATAAACAATATGAGCACACCTAGAATTTTCAACATCTCAACAATTCTATGGTGGTCATAATTGTAGTAACTTTTTTTTATTTATTGTTATATAATAAGTGATTGAGGATATCCAAAGAAGTTAAATCGACTTTGTATTTGCGGGGAAACTAAAGCATGTGTGTGTGCACACAATTCAATTGGGTTTAGCTCGATGGTTTGGGAGGAGAAATTTTAACCTCCCCACCTAGGCTTAAATCCAGACACATGCATACACACACATTCAATTAG
>JASDQU010949215.1:10805-32442 GCA_032191745.1 Picea mariana | reverse complement strand
TCATTTATAAAAGTTTCAATATATTATGCAACGTTCTTATAACTGAGAAATCCTCTTCATCTGCGTGTGAATTGTTGTGATATACAAATATATATATACACAATCTGGCAATATTGTTTAAAACCCCTGGCATCGAAAACAATACTGAAAACGAATTGGCATTTCCATTCTGTATGTATTGGGGTTTGTGGTAGAGATGCGCAGAGAGTGTACAAGAGGAGCGTAGAGTGGGTGCACGAGATTTGCAGAATCCTCTTCATCTGTATACGATTTTGCTACCTTCGCTCTCATTGAGGGAATATATATATGACCTGTCATATTATTTCAAAGATCCCTGGAATTGAAAAACGATATTGAAACGAATTTGTATTCTCATTCTGTATGTATCGGGGTTTGTGGTGGAAGGCAGAATAGAATTCGAGGAGATTAGGGATCGGTGGTGTCAATTGTCCAAGAGATGGACGATTAAAATCTGAACGGCGTCCAGAAACAAAGAACAAACGGCCCAGATCACAGCAGAAGGTGGATAGCTCGATTTTCAAAGTGTTTTGGTGATTTCCGTTGAGGCCATGCGTCCATCGGTGAGTGGGAACGGAAATATCATGGTAAGTATGAAAATGCTGTTAAGTTGATTTCCGTTGGGGACTATGGTCACGTTGTAGGGTCATAAGGTGTTTACATCCTGCATAAAGTTATTCCCCTTGGGTGCTAATAAAAGAAAAAGGTGCTAAATTCGCCGAATTCGGCAATAGTCCTGCTAAAAGAACCAAACTGCCAATTATAGTGACAGACAGCTAAGTTTAGCTCTGTCAAACACATTTCACTAGCACCAGCTGCATTAAACCTCAAATTGCATTAGCAGTACGGCCAGTGGGAGAACCACATATGGAGGAGTGGACTAGCCTGTCTCCAAGATTAGGCTTAGATTCAGAGTTCAAATTCACCAGTGGTTTCTTCGATTGGCTGAGACGCCAATTGATTGTGATAGAAGACTTTCCATACATCGGAGTGTATTTCCAGGGAAGCATGGACTTGGTTCTTCCAGTAGGAGAGGATTGGGATGCATCAGGTGAGAAACCAAAAATGATATTGTCAAGTGTTTTTATTTTATTTTAAAACCATTATAATTTAACAGACGTATCATTTCATCATGCATATAGGGGAGCAACATGTCTGGCAGAGATGTTGGCATTGGGGCATCGCACAGATGTTCAGATTGTAGTAGATCAGGGGGTAGTAGCAGGAGGGCTCTAGGAAGTTCAAAGTAACTTCCAAGGCCTTACGATAGGTATCCCTCCTCTCAGGAGGCAGGAAGTGCCACTACATCTACATAGACACACTGTGGGAGTGTTTGAGAGTCTTAACTCTCTACTGAGGCGAGTAGCCCGTACAATGATATGTTACTTGAAGCATAATGTAATGCAAGAAGATTAGAGGTCTTCCTAGTGATTGTATAGTTTGTATGATGATGCTTATGGGTGTGAGGACCCACATTTTTCCTATCTATGTACCATTTTGATGTAATCAAACATTTTCAGTTACGTCGTATATATATACATTTCCGAGTTTTTACAGTGCCAAATGATTTTCAAATAATGATGTATTTTATGTGATGCATTTTAATTTACATGATGATATGTGGTTTGATTTATTTCCTTTATGAAAACTCATATATGTGCGAGATACCTATCCATGATGTAATTAGCTAACAAATCTGAAATCGTGTTGATTTCTCTTGGTATGTGTTTATATTCGATAAAATCAAACATTCTTTCAAGACGGTGAACTCGTAGATGGAGATGTAGTAGGATAGGATTGTGAATAGCGTAGACTCAATTGAGCTGACAGACTACGAGTTGAGAGTCCAGGTTGATGGTCATATGAGAAACACCTAGGGAAGAGGCTTTGGTTAAAATTCCGATGACAACATGATATTCTGCCATGTTATTAGTTGTCGACCCTAAGCAAATACCTCCTAAACTCACCAACTCTTCAGCGTGGTAAATGACCCAAGTTGCAGAAGCAATGTTCTGAGTGTGTCGACTAGCGTTATCCACAAAATCGACAAAGATAGGAAAGGAGGATGTCATCTACGCACACAAACACCAGACACAGTATAAGTAGCTAAGGAAAAACTCGTGCATGCAAGAGAAAAAGACACACCAAAATAAAAATACAATATTGTACAAAGCACGTATGCTAGATGTCCTAGGCATAGTACTTCTTAAGGTAAATCCTGTTCCGGGGCTCACCCAGGGAAATTCCATCGTAGTCAACTAGCTCGTAGGCGCCTCTATATAGAACACATTTCACAATGTAAGGACCATGCCATAGAGGTTCTAACTTCCCTGTCCCTAACTTGTCATGAGCCCGGTCATAAACGAGGACTAGGTCTCATTTTGCAAAAGTGTGAGGATGGACAAACTTGTTGTATTGATTTTTGATTCGCTTTTGATATGTCTCATTGATGAAAGTAGCATAACGATGTGTTTCATCTAGCCTAATCAAATGTAAGAAATGTTCTTCTTCAGAAGAAGTGTGGGGCAGGAGTTATACTTTGAGTTTTAGCGAAGGAATTGGTAAAACAACTTCAATGCCATATACTAGCTAGAAGGGAGTGAATCCAGTAGCAGTTTTTACTGAGGTTTGATAAGCCTAGAGAGAGGAGAAGAGTTGTAAATGCAAAGATGTCTTGTTTTCCCCCACCATCCATTGGATCATAGTTTTGAGGACCTTGTTGATAGATTCAACTTGTTTGTTAGCTTGAGGATTATACAGGGATGAGTTCTCATGGAGAAAACCCAGCTTGGTATGCAACTCACTCATCATCTGGTTTTGAAAATGTGAACCATGATTAGTGATAATGGCTCGTGGAACACCAAAGAGAGTGATGAAGTGATTGAAAAAGAAAAGGGTTGCAGTACAACCATCATTCAGAAAGGTAGGCATAACCTCAACCCATTTTGTAAAGTAATCGACGACAACGATTATATAACCATGCCCCCCGACTGAGGTAGGGTTACACTGCATGAAATCAATGCTCCATTTTGCAAAGGGGTCGATGGAAATAATGGGGTGTAGTGGAGCAGGGTGGGTGCGTGCCTTGTTTTGAAAAACTTGGCAGGGTGGGAACTTTTTGACGGCCTCAATACAATCCTTAAATATGGAGGGCCAAAATTAACTGGCACATAAAATTTTCTGGGCTATAGTCATCCCAGAAAGGTGACCGCCACAGGCTCCAAGGTGAAATTCATTGAGGATGCATTTAGCCTCTTCATGAGTCAGACATCATTGCAGGATAGTGTCAATGCCACGGTGATATAAATTGTCGTCGATAATAAGGTAACGATGACAATGGTGGCGAATATGACGATGTTCTTCACGAGAGATATCGGGATGAAAACGTTGGGTCTAGAGATAGAGGATGATGTCTCCATACCAAGGATAAAAAATGCTAATGGGGAATAGAGATTCGTTAGGAAGAGAATCTTTAGGCTCAATGTCTTCATCGGCATGGGGAAAATCACAAATGAATTCTGCAAACACCAAGGACATTTTAGATTTGGACTTAGCAAATTCAAGATCGATTTCTTGAAGGATGACGATCCATTTAGAGTATTTTCCCCCAAGCACCTAATGTGTCAGAATGTGATACATGGGGTTGGAGTCCACAATAACCATGGTGGTGCGTAGAAAAATGTAGTGACGAAATCTCTAGACAACAATGACGGCTGCCAGAGCCAACTTCTCAACATGTGAATAACGAAGTTTGGGTCCAGATAGACTCTTGCTCAAATAATAAATCACATTTTCTTCACCAGATGAGTCCTCTTGAACTAACACCATGGAAATAGTGGAAGTAGAGGCCACCAAGTAAAGGATATAATCCTTCATATAGTCTAGAGGATGCAACAAAGGAGTGTGGGTCAATGCATGCTTAAGAGAATAAAACAATCATTGAGAAGTGTCATCCCAGACGAAGGGGGCGTCTTTCTCCGATAATAGCATAAATCCTTTAGTGATCTCAACATCGTTACAAATAAAATGACGAAGAAAGTTTGCTTTCCCCTGCAAACTTTGGAGTTTCACAAGTTATTAGGGGCGGGTTGAATCTAGAATAACTCTAATCTTTAAGGGATCCACCTGAATTCTGTCCTTGGAGACAACAAAGCTGAGGAGTTGGCCTGATTCGAAAACAAAAATACACTTATGTGGGTTCAAATGAATGCAGTAGAACCGACATCGAAGAAAAATAGCCCATAGATGATCGAAATGGTCGAATCGACCGGATGAGTGGGAAAGTAAGTCGTCGAGGTAAGGTTCCACAATATGTTTGATACCGTGGAAAGCATAGGACATGGCTCACTGGGATGTAGCACCAGAATTTTTAAGGCCAAATGGTAGCTTCTGATAGGCGAAAGTTCCCCACGGGAAGATGAAGGTTGTCTTTTGTTGATCAGCAGGTAAGATGTCAATCTGGTTATATCCTGAGAAACCATCCATAAAAGAGAAAATTATGCTACCAACGCAATTATCAATAATGTGGTTGATGAAGGGTGTGGGGTAGTTGTCTTTCAGACAAGCCTTGTTAAGATCCCTATAATCAACACAGATGTGAATGGTCCCCTACTTCTTAGTAACCAGAACGATGTTGGAAACCCATTCCGTCAAGGGGACAAGATAAATGAAGCCAGATTTCAATAACTTTTCAACCTCTGCCTTAATGGTCGTGGTCTTCTTAAGATGGACTGGGCAGAGTTTCTGTCGAACAGGATTAATACATGGGTAGGTTTTAATCTCGTGCACAATGATCGATGGATTGATCCTTGGAATCTCTTCGTAGCTCCAAGCGAAGACATCACAAAATTCTTTAAACAAATCAGTATAAGAGACCACTTCCTCGGGCAAGAAATTAGCACCGAGGTTAATATTTTCCATGACACCTTCCTTGATCAAAATATCAATCATGATTGTAGATGAACTGTTTCCCAAATTCCCCTAAAAAAGAGTATCTTGTGTGAGGATGGGAGATTGTGGAAAATCGACAACATGAGGAGGGAAGACAGAGAGCATGTCTTCTTGAATTTCTTTGAGAGGTGGAAGAAAAGAGGATTGATGATGTCTATTAGCCCAAGGTACATCATCGATGCTAAGCATTTCCATTATAGATTCATCGGAAGGAAAAATTTGGGAAATGTAGTCGAATGCAGACGACAAGGAACTTAACCATGATGGCATCGAATAAGTGTCGAGTGCCAAGAGATGTTGGTCATCCGAGGAGGGAGAAGCAGATTGCATGGCAATGTATGAGGTTTCGGCTGGACTAAGTGGCACGCTATCACCTAGTGCATCGAATTCCAACGGACTAGGTACAACCCAAGGGTTAGATGATTCCAAGGATTGGTAAACCGTAGTCGAAATCATATTGATTGTGGCAATATGATGTGTAGTGGGTGGAAGTGGGGTAGGGAAGGTACCCATAAGGCTGGAGTCTTTCAACAAGCCAACACCAATGATTTCATACGTGATCTTTTGATCTCCCAAAAAGGGAATATTTTTGGTAGCAGGAATGTGAGCATCAGGGGTACAGTAATCTAACTGATCGATGGTGACGATTTTACCTTGATGAGGAAATTGCACACATTGAAACACCGAAGAAGCTACAACAATCATGGCATAGAACCAAATTCTTCCAAGTAAAAGGTTGTAATCGAGAGGGGCATCAACCACTTCGACATCAACAGTAATAGTCTTTCCGCCTAACTGGACGGATAAGGATTGTAATAATCCATGAGGGTGAAAACCTCACCCATCAAATGCTCGTAACATAGTGGGGGATTGATTAAGTGCAAGGGATTTAAACCCTTTCCAACAGGCTAAAGACATGACACAAGTAGAATCTCCCTCATCCAAGATAGTGCGATGGATGTGTTGATTATGAACCACAACATCAATCTGAAATGCAAGTTGGTGAGAGAGTCGTGATTTGAAATTGTCCAGATTAAACATGATGTTATTAGATGACTCAGGATCAAAAGCGTTGATGGCAGCCAAGAGTGTTCTACGTTGAATGGGATAGTGTTGTAGAACTTCTAAAGTAGACATAGCACATGTGGCTTGAGCTAAATCTTCAACAATGTTGTAGTTTTGGGTAGCTCATGAACTAGGACTGAAAGTAGATTTATGGATGGTACTCTTGGGAGGGAGTAAGATAGAATAGTAAGAAGGATTCTTGATCTGTAGTGATCCGGATGGAGGACTAACAGAAGGAGAACTAACAGTCAAAGGAGAAGGATCTAGTAATGAACCATTAGAAACTTTTTCCTTATCGGGTTTAACTGGAGTGTCATAGTTCATAGAGTGAGTTGTTAAATTAATGCCACTAAACATATAACTGTGAGCACTCATGGAGGCTTCATCATGAGAAGGGTGGTTGGTAATGCCCCCGGGAGAGGAGGTTTGAGCAACCATTGACTGTTGTTGAGGAAAAGGCTGTGTTTGCACAGTGAGTTGGGAATTTCCCTTAAAAATTTTGGCCACTTCATCACGATGTGGACAGTCTCGGGTGTAGTGATCATCACAGCAAATGTGACAAGGGAACTTTGGTTTCCGCTATGGTTTCTTTTCGTTAGCACGTGGTGGGTTTTGAGCTTTAGGTTGTTCATTATTATTATTCTTTTTGTTTTTGTTCTTTGCCTTTTTCTTACCTCAATTTTGTTGTGAAGGGGCAGACTGAATTGCATTCACCTCAGATATTTGGGTATGAGAGGAGGCAGAGGGTGCGGTCGAACTAGGAGAAAATGTGGAAGTAGATCAAGGTGCTGCTCCAGTCGACTGGGATGTAGATTGAATCTTGACAGAACCAATAACACCATCTGCATGCGATGAGGATGAAGGTTTGGATGGATCATTAGTGGCACGGGTAGCATTGGGAATCAACTCATATAAAGTACCATATTGGGAATAAACCAAATCTAAGTACTGGGCCCGGGCAATAGCTTCATCTTCGGTAACTACACCACCCATAGAGACATCACGAGAAATCAGGGGTAAAAGTGATTTGGTAAACCATTCCGCCAATAATTGGTCAGGAATGACCACTTTGATCAACCTTCGTCTTCTTCTCCATTCATGAATATGGTCAGAGATGTGCATGGAGTTAGTCTGATGAAGGGAATTCAAGAGTTCAGTACTGGTCTCGTGTCGAATGGGTAGTTGAAAGTGTGTGAGGAAGGACATGGCAAGGGAGTTGAAGTCTTGAAAAGAACCACACAGTAGTTCAATATACCACTTGTTTGTTGAGCCCGTAACTGTTCGCTGGAAAAGACGTAAACGTATGGAGTCGTCCAATAAGGAGTTTGAGGAACACCACAAATGGAAATTCATTACATGATTATTTGAGTCTTCTCCATCTTGTTCGTCAAATTTCGGAATATCAAAAGGGAGTTTAGCTGGAATCAATGGCCAGAAAGGGTAATGCAATATAGGATCATTGGTTAACCGAGACAAGTCTGGGAGATCCAGAGTAGCAAGGAATGGTAGATGTCGGTTAACCTACGGGAGATACTAGTGGGGCATAGGGACACCAGTAGGACTGTACACTGGGTTAGGTGGATAATTGTAACTAGTGGGTCCTCCTGCATAGGGTTGTTGTTGAACAGAGTACATAGGATTTGAGGGGGTTTGAGAAACATGTGCGAGCGAAGGATAACCAGATGGGTTTTGAGGGTTATAAGTCGGATTTGGTGTTTTCCCATAAGGGGGGTAAACACTTTGTCCATAAGGAGGATATATATTAGTTCCTTGAGAAAGAGGAGGTTGTTGTAGATCTTGAGGATTATGTCCCCCAGAGAACTGTGGGTTTTCCGAGAAAGGGATGTTCCATGGATAATCAATTTGATGTAAAGATTTCTATGTCATTCAGACTTTAAGATCAACAAGATTCACACAATCAGAAGCAAGTTTCACACAAACAAAAACACACTCTCGTTGTGATTAAACAAGAAAGACAAAGATAACAAATTTTTCAAAAAGAAAAACCAAAAACTCAAAAAGAAGAAAAAAGGTTTAGACAAGGTGACCTCAAAGATCAAATGGAATGGTGCACAGATCTTTGAATTTCCTCACAAAAGTTTCCACTCAGTCAGATAAATGAGAAGAAAATAGTAAGTTAACTCTAAATCATCAAAGACAAAGAGTGACTTCAAGGTAAGGAAAAAAAATGTCAAAATTCCAAACAAAAGGTGATCAATTCTTAGAAAGTAGAGTGTAAAATCCAAGATAGAGATGAACTGAGATGATAAGACTCAGAGCAAGTGCCAAAAACAAAAAAATGAACCTCAGAGAATGAGACCCTAGAGGATTTTTCACGAAAAGGGGGCATCGCTCTGGTGTGAAGGGCACCAGAGCATTCCAACGCTCTATGTAAGACCAGTAGGGCTCTGGTAGCAAGGGCAGGGGAGTGCTAGCCTCTAAAAATTAAAAAACAAATGCCCAGAAACTCAAAAAATCAAGTAAACTCAGTCAATCAAATTGAGTGTGATGAAATCAAGAGCCAATCAACCAGATCTAAGAAACAAAGAGATAGTATGGAGAAGGTCAAAAAGTGGGCAAAAGGCCAAAACAAGACCTAGGAAAGGCATAAAAATCAAAGTTCCTCCCCAGTTGAGTCGCCAATTTCTATTACAGGTGAATCCCCCTGCGGACAAGTGGATTACCTCTTGGTCTCTAGACTCCTAAAACCAAGACAGAAAGGGTGCTATCATTGGTCACTGACATCCTTTTAGATCTAATTAAGCTAATGTATGAAGAGGAAGATGAAAAGTGTACCTTTTTAATTGTGTTTGTCCTCGCATAGTCCAAGTTGAGCTTCGATCCTAAGCTCCTCAATAAGTTCTGTAGAATAAACAAAGATACAACAAACTTCCTATTCTACTGAGATTAGCTCAAAAACAGATATATCTACTAGAGACAAGTTCATGTGGAACAAACACAAACTTGAAAGAAACGGGCCAAGCATATATGTATATTAATGAGAACAAATGAAGAGTACTTACAAACCTTTGATGAAGGTGTAGCAGCTTCTTCCATCTCTCTTTGTCCAACCTTTTCTCAAGTAATCCACATTGATTATGCTTCAATGGTATCTCACTTATGAGATCATAATTTTGATTCTTTATATCTTCTCCAATCTCCCCTTTTACCATGAGAAGGCCTCCTTATATAGGCTTCGAGAGGCCAAACCGCTTAAGAGATCCTTGAGATAAGTGGAGGATTCTTCTCCTTCAGTTGTGGATCTTCCCTAAGATCATGCCTTGACCTCTGATTCGAATCCAACCACCTTCAGAGATTGAGGGGATTCTTCCCTAATTTATCTCAACAAACCAAAATCCGCTTAGGAAGGGTAGCGCTCCCCCAAAATGGGGCACAAAGCGTTCCAACACTCCCCCCAAGGAGGTCAGGGAGTGCTAGTGCTCCTTGATAGTGTATAGGGGAGCGTTGCCTTCCAAAACTGATGTTTAAGTGGCTTGCTCCATGGAAAAAGACTTGTACTCCTTGTCAACAAATTTCTCCTCTTCAAAACTAGTCTTTGAGGTGTCTTAAGTGTCCTTATGATTTCGTTAGAGAGATGACATAGGAAAGATAACAGTATGATGTTTGCAACACTTGTGACCAATATGTGACACTTGTGACATTTGTAACGACAACACTAGCCATCATTGAAATGAGTGATTTTGATGTGTAACACACCTGGTGTTGATCATGGTGATGCTTGTCATTGGACTTCTGTAGGATGTCCTGAACCTGTTGGAGGATGTGCTAGATCTGCTCAATGAACTGGGTGGCTTTGTCAACTTCAATTGGAGCAGGATATGAGTTGGCCGAGGTGACCGCAAGGGGTAGTGCAACATCTATGGGACCCAATGGTTGGAATCCCAACCCCACTTGAAAGGGGATGTGGTCAGTTGAGCTATGCAGGGCTCGGTTGTAGCTATGTTGAACATAGGGGAGACTCTCATCCCATGTGTGAGGTTTCTTGGAATTATACATGCGTAGGATATGCCCGATCATTCAATTTACAACCTCAGTTTGGCCATCTGTCGGGGGGTGGAAGGCTATGGATTTGGTGAGCTTGGTGTCCAGCAGTGACCAGAGGCTTGACCAAAATGTGTTGAGAAATCGACTATCCTGATCTGATATAATGTTTTGGGGGATTCCAAAATGTACCCAAACTCATTCAAAGAAGAGCTAGGCAGTGGCCTCTATTGTGATGTTCTTCTTGCAAGTGGTTAGAATTTCCATCTTAGAAAAGCGATCCATAACCACAAAACACAGTCATTGGCCCGCTTGGTGGATGGGAGGCCCAACATGTAGTCCATTGATATGGATTCCCATGGTCTGTCAGGAGTAGGAAGAGAATTGTACAGGACCTGTTTCTTAGTGGTCGGTTTGGCAATCGTGTAGGCAGTGCAGGACCTGATATACTTGCTGACCTCATGTCGAAGTTTTGGCCAGTAGAAATGTTTTTGCATCATTTCCACTATCTTTTCGACGTCGAAGTGTCCTTCTACCCAAATGTAGTGGGATTCCCAGATCATCTTCGCTCTCTTGCTTTATGGAACATAGATATGGCCCAGACATCACAACAGCCCGTCCTGAAGATGGAAATTAGAAAAAATTGCATTTGCACCCAACATTTGGTAGGTGGTGGTGAAGTCTGGGTCTGTCTCATAGAATTTGGGCCATCCATAGGTCTCATGGCCACAAGATTCTAGCACCATGGTGAGTTTCGTGATTGGCGGTTTGCTGAGGCAATCAACGATGCAGTTGGTGCTTCCCATTTTATACTTGATGTTGAGGTGGAATTGTTGCAAGTATGTGGACCACTTCTGATGGAGGTCATTCTGCAATTTCCCTTGTGTCTTCATGAACTACAGTGGCTTATGATTAGTGTGGATGACTATCTCCTTCGCAAGAATGTAATGTCTCCACTGGCGGTAGGCTTGCACAATCGAGTACATTTATTTATCGTAAGTAGGATACTTACGAACAACATCTAATAGTGTCTCACTATGATAGGCCACAGGGTGGTCGTGCTGAGTGAGAACAATGCCCACAACATAGTCTGAAGCATATGTCTCGATCTCAAAGGGTTGTTGCAGGTCCGGTAGTGAAAGTACTGCGGTTGAGCACAAGCATTGCTTCAAATCATCAAATGCTTGTTTTTGGGACTGGCTCCACACAAATTTTTCCTTAAGACCACCCTAGTTACTTGGCTGAGGGCCCATGCAATATGAGAGAATCCCAACATGAACCTGCAGTAGAAATTGGCAAGGCCCAAGAAGCTTCGAAGCTCAGTGAGTGTGGTTGGGGCTGGCCAATCACGAATGACTTGGATTTTGGTTGGATCCACATGTACACCATGTTGATCAATAATGTAGCCTAGGTAATGAACCCTGTCCATGTCGAAGGAGCATTTATCCAAGTTGTCGTAGAGCTGGTGTTGTTGCAGGGTGTGCAAAACCTTTTGAATATGTTGCAAGTGTTTTGCCTAAGTATTGTTGTAAATGAGGGTTTCATCCAGACACACCACTACAAAAGTATTGGTGAATGGTCGCAGGATATCGTCCATCATCCTCATGAAAGTGGTTGGAGCATTTTTCAAACCAAAGGGAATGACCAACCATTCAAAAAGACTTTCCTTTGACTTAAAGGTGGTCTTCCATACATCTGTCTATTCTATCAGGACCTAGTGGTACCCAAACTTCAAATCAATCTTACTGAAGTATTTATCCCCCATGAGCTGATCAAGGAGGTCTTTGATTCAGGGAATCGAGTGTCGGTTTATGATTATGATTTTATTCAAGGCCAGGTAATCAATGCAAAGTCACCAAGTTCCATCTTTCTTCTGTACCAGCATGATTGGGCTCCTGCAAGGTAATGAGTTGGGATGGATGTGCCCCTTATGGAGCATTTCTTGGTTCTGCTGCTTGATCTCCTCATTCTCTAACATAGAGTGGCGGTAGACTAGACCAATGGGCAGTGTTGCATCAGGGGTCAAATCGATGGGGTGCTTGACCTGACAGTGTAGAGGTACCCTGGTAGGTGAGGAGAAGATATCTGAGTATTCTTGCACGACCTTATCCACTTGTTTCTACTGTGTGGAGAGGTCGGTCGTGAATACCCTAGATGTGGCTGCGATCTTCACTCATTTTAAGAGAAAATCACGAAGAAGAAAAACTTCCCCTGAGAGATTACCTTTCTGCATTGCTTGGAAGAGATCAAGGAAATAACACTGGGTGGGACTGCCTCGGGTGTCTTGTACAATTTCTTGTTCAAAGTAATAATAACACTGCGAAGTATAGACTCATATACAACATGACATTTCCATAAATATGGTTGGCCCAAAAGAAAATTACAAACTTCAAGAGGGGAAACATCACATAATACCTCGTCTTTGAAGGGCTTGATGTCATATGACAAACGACATTGTTGGCTGACATGGATGTCGCTTCCTTGGGGGAGCCATTCAATGGTGTAGGGCTGCGGGTGCGACGTTGTCGATAGGGCAAGTTGCTTAAAAACCTATGATAATATGAGGTTCTCCTGGCTACCACTATCAATGATGAAGTGCAGCGGGGTATCCTTCACCCAGATATGTGAATGAAAAAAGCACTTGTCTTCCTCTGGCTTGTTTGGTTCACCAGGTTGGAGCTTGTTGGTAACAACAGTAGCACTGGGTTATGCATATATGATCTATCTCACTCTTTCTAGTTCTGACTCAGAGTCGAAAACCGCATCTAATTCAGAGGCTTTCACCTCAGCCACCAATGACTGCTTCAAGTGACAATAAACAGTGTTATGCTAGGGGCTCTTATGGAAGTCGCACCACTTCCCGGTATCTTTCTTTCTATTTTCAATGTCCTTCTTTACTTGTGGCCTAGACTGGTTTTCATGAGGTTGTCCATCTTTTCTTTTTCCTTTGTTCTACGCGTTGGGGCCACCCTTTCCTAGCTTTTTCTATGAGGGGTTCCCAAGCCCAAATTGTTGTGTCTTTTGTTTGAGCTTCTGCTCGATTTTGACGGCATATCGGTAGACCGCGCCCAAGGACGAGATGTCCAAAAACTCCATTTTATCTTGGATGTATCTATGTTGACTATCGTGATACATGAGCACCAGATATTATTCATAATATTTGATACCCATATTGGTGCGCAAGGTATGGAAGATATTTGTGAACTCAGGCACTACTTGGTCTCTTTCATGTCGCAACATGGTCCATTTTGTGTATAGGTCATCATAAATTCCAACAGGATAGTATTGTTCCTTAATAGAATCCCTGAAGGACTCCCAGGTGACTGCAACTATAAATAATGAGGGTTCCTCTATTTCCTTTTTCTCACAGAAAGTTTCCCACCAATATTTGACATGGGGGATGACTTTGAGGAGCGCAAAAGTAATATTTTATCTATTCGAGAAGTTATGGACAGAGAAATACCCTTCTAGTAGATTCAACCATTTTTCTACCGCATCTGCGTCTATATGACCTTCAAATATAGGAATATCGAAGTTTATTTGTACCTTGAAGGGGGCGGCGCCTCTGTTTGAGGAAGATGCATCGCATGTTGGTAGTCATAGAAGGATTTGCCAAAACTATCCATCATCTCATTCCTTTGTTGCATGAGGGATTCATCGAGCGATATTTTGAATGGATCTCATGTCTCATCGTCTTTATTTTATTCTTCCATGAGAGGTCGTTTGGGCATGTGAGAGCTTTTGTCCTCAAGAGAAACAAGCTCGAGACCCAATTCTTTGTACCCTGGCCTCATTGGGGACATGCATTAAGAACAGAAAGGAGTTGACCACTCTAATACCACTGATCGAGAATATATTTGTAGAACAAAATGAATACAGATTATTATCAAAATATGCTTAACATTGAATAACATATATACAATAAAATTGGTTTTTATTCAATAAGGAAATAAGCTAAATCTGTAAAATGCAGAGGAAACAAGCTTGCTAGAATGGTGGTCGCTTATCTCTGAGAAGAGATGTGACAGTTGCACTCATTTGAAATAAGATGAATACAATGAGGCTCTGAAGTACTTTTTACAATAAACAAGACTTTCAAAAACCCTAGACATCCAAAAAACCTAACCCTAGGAGATGAAGCGCCAAAAATCATGTGGGCCCCGTTTGGGTAAGTTAGTACATCAACTTCCTAGGCTCATAACTTTGCATACAATCTCCATTTTAGGCGCACAATATCTCGTTGGAAAGTTATATTTGAGGACTACACATTTTGATTCTATATATTGAAGGTCATTCTAACTATGGCGAGCCATAAAAAGCATTGTTTAGGGCCTCAAAATGACCTCACAAGTCAGGGACCCGAAAACTAGGGAAAAAACTGCTAAACTGGAAAACTGCCAAAATGAGTGAGTTGGAATAGGTGGGAGGTCACCTACATTCATCTTGATCACCCACCATCTCCTACTAAAACCATTTCCCCCATAAACATGATTTCCTCATCTACCAATGGATCTCTCGAGTCTTTTGATCCTTGGGTGGTACCTTGTTTCGAGGATGTTGAATCATCTAGAGTATCCATGCCACTCACAACGATATACATTGTTGATCCAAAAATCCCATCAGGCTCTCCTAATACTAGTCAGCATCTCCATCCTCATATGGAGGGTTATCATCCTACTCTATCCATATGGATTGTTGACTCTCTCAGTTCACATGACTCCCTTGATTTTGATTTTCCTTTAGAAGAGGCCATCTTGGATGTCATGGATTACATAGACAAGTCCAAGGAAGATGAACATCATCTAGAATCCATCCTCCCTAGTTTGGAACTAATGAGAGTTGACATGATGGGTATTGATCCGAGACTGGAGGCATTTGTTGAGACACCTAGTGAAACCCTTAGTCTTGACCCTTTTCCACCTCAGTTATATTTTTAAGAACTTGCCACCGAATTATTTTCTTCCCCTTCCATAGAGGATTCACGTTTCATACCCCCTTTACGTCTTCACGGAACCCATCAAGGAGCTTCCCTAGCTCTCCAGACTACTCACAATGAGTATCTTCATATGTAGAAATTTGATCCGAGGTGGCATGGCCCCAATGTGGTGAGTCGTATGATGTTGACATCGGCTCATGAGTTCATTAATGATGAAAAGTGTCCTTGGCCTGAGCTTATCCATGGGATCTACTCGGTGTAAATCATCAATATGTGTAGTGCCTTGTACATAGGTGTGTGGTGTGAGTGCTTTTGTTTTTCCTTTCTCATATCCAAAATATCCAAAAAAAAATTCTTTTTTGAGATTTCATTATGTGTTTTAACCTTGGAATCTAGTTTACATGTGCCTAACAGGATTATAGGGACTTTTTCCAAAGATGGCGATGTCCACTCCACTTGAGGTATATATTCCTAAATTGACATATAGGGATATGTTTTTCTCTGCATTTTTTGTTTCACATTATTAACCGTCCATACTGCCAACAATATGCCTTAGGTTCAAACCTAACCGGTTGAGACGCTAGCCACTCCTTTTGCATGTCGTAACTAATTAGGTAGTTCCTACCTATCATGGGCTCCCTAGTTAGCACCTGAAATGCCATCCGGTTCCCATGTTGCAATTTTCCTGTAGGCCCAGGAGCCCTTTTTTAGCCCCGCCATGACTTGAAGATTGAGCCTCATTCTCCTCTCTTCATTTATATTCTGGCCACATCTCATGGGGGTTTCCTAAAAAAATTTTATGTTGCTTAATGGTTGTGTATGCATTTTTTTCTTGCGTCATGCCTCCCATCGCTACGCTGCTTATTCCCATATCCTACTTACCGCTATGCAGTAGCCTTGAACACCCACCTCTTGAATGTTTTGGCCTCCATTTTGCATTCACCCACCAAGGGAGAGAACAACTGCTAAGAGTGGACCTCAATTTCCAGTACCATTTTCATTCTTCAATGCTTAGGTGAGTTCCATGTGCTTGGAACATAGGATCATGATGTTAAGCCACTTGTTCTCTCCCATCGAGTATAATTTTATCTCTTTTTCAGACTTGTAAAAGGACATGAAAAAAGACACTCATGAGTCTCCTTTAAGCTCTTTTCAGACTCTATAAACATCAAAATATTATCGAGCGGACTTGTTGTCTTTCACACTCGTTAACTGGTTTGAAAGGATGTCTATTCAGTATAAGTTTAACCCTTTTTTGGGTCGGATGGATTACTTACGAAAAAGGAATACTCTAGTCAACCTGGGCTAGAAGAGTTCTCCCTTGTATTGTTTTAGACCTTTTCGAGCTTGGGGGACTAAATTTATGAAAAATAATATCGATCTTACTTGCATCATTCTTTCACGCTCGTTAAACCATGAAGGAGATCGAGCATAGTTGTGTCATTCTTTCATGCTCATTAAACCATGAAGGAGGCAAAAAATACAAAAAAATAAAAAAGAGTGGGGGTTTTCCACCATTGGTCTATTCTCAAAATGGAAACAGAAACTGAGTCTCCCTTGAACATGGAATCTATTTGAGTCCTCATCATACAATTGGGTTTTAGCTTTCCTAGGATATGTTCTAGTCATATGAGTCAGAGATACTCCTCTGGCAGGTTACTCTTCCAGTCATTATGGAGAGTGCTTCAATTCCTCCCACGTTGTTGCATTATATTCATCCATATCTTGCTTCTTTCTGCCAAGACACAATTTTTTCATGCTATATGTTCAAGGGAAGTTTAAGCTTGAGTCAACCATCTGTTGTTTTGTTGAATTTCTGAGTCGATCGTCCCTGTGTCAATTGTACTTAGTGCTACTCTATCTTCACATCATCTCTTGATGTATGATTCATGTCCGTTGATGGGGTATACATAAAGGCCCTCCTTCGACAAGTCTCTTCCTATTGACTTCAACACACTATCTAGAATAGGGATGTATAAACTAGCTAGTACCTTGGAGCTTGCAGTCATCAGTGGCAGGCTTCCCCGTGATCGATAGTGGGTTTCCATCATTGACTCTTGATCGATTGATTCTACGAGTGTTCGACATCACATCCTCTATTCACACTCACTATATTGTACTAGGTACCTTTGGGTCCATATTCATCATTGGTGGGTCCCCTCGCGTCTGTTAACAGTATACATCAATGACTGGTAATCATATGGTTTCTACCATGCTCGGCATTAGATCTTTTATTCACATGTCGTAGATCCAACCATCAGGGTTTGGGATAAAGAACTTGGGTTTGGGGCCACATCATTCCTTTACAACACCCCTCCCAAGTTGTGATGGAGTATATCACTTGCATATGAAGACTTCGGGGGCACTCTCCTCAGTGCTTGTTGTCTTCCTGACATCTATATGATGTGTCATAGATCCACATTGTATCTGTTGGTGGCTACGGTCATAGATCCACATTGTATATGCATTTCAGCCATCCACTCTTTTCCTAACCTCACACATTAGGGGGCATCTATTATAACCTTAATCTCCACCCTAGAGGTTAGAGAGGAAGCCATTAGTGGATAGAAGCCTTAATGCAACTTTTTCCTGAGGTTTGACCCTTTCCAGAGCATTTGTTGAGGACCTCGTGTGACACCTGGCATGAAACAAGTGAGGCCTTGCTAAACACTAGTATATCATCCCACGAGGCACTATCAACTTCTAGAATTGAAGAGTTACGAGGTTATAGGTGAAGGATGAGTTGGATCTTCGTTTCAAAGGCCTAGGAACTCATATCATTCAAGTCTCTAGTGGCCTCTAGAATATCTAAAATCCTCTCACAAGCCTCCTCCAAGAGATATATAAAAAAGGAAAGCCTTGGGAAAGAGGAGGAAGAATTCAATAGCAAGGTTATGTTTCCAAACTGTAGAATTATTCATCCAAAATTCATTAGAGCCTAACATGACCAAAGAGTTGTAAGGAGAAGCAAGGAGTAAGGATATTGAAGGGGGCTACATCAATACTTGAGGTATGATATCTTAATGTAAGTTCTTATTTGCAATCAATAGCTTATTTGGTTTCCCCCCTTTTGAATATTTGTCAATTGATGTATAAATGTTCATATATGATCTTGTAGATTATAGATAAGATTAGATTCAAGCTATATCTAGGATCCTAACATTGGGAAGAAAGTAGAGTGTTTTTTTCTTGTCTTTGGTGTGCAAGAAGTAGGTTGTAGAGGGTGAAGTTGGAACTTCAGAACTGCAACAGCTAGGAGACCCTAAGGACAACCTTAAGGAAAAGGTAAGCCATATGATTATCACTTTGTATCTGATTCTACTACTTGTTTCTAGGAATCCAATAAGAAGTCTACCCCCTCCTGTCTAGGATAACTAGGTTGATCCTAGGGAGATCTCACTGATCTATTCAGTGAGATCTTTGTGATCATTTTTCCCATAACATAAACATGTGAATATGTTTGACATTTATATTAAATTGGGGAAAGATTAACTTGGAATTTGTCTCCACTAGCAGTGTCAAAAGTATCAATATTTTTGCAAGTGATGAGTACAAAGGGACAATTCATTTTTTAAGGGTTTTGCTAGCTACACAATGTGGCTCTAAGTAAATAATTACATAAAATAATAGCTTATATGTTATTTGGGTGTGAGTATATAACTCTAGTATTATTTGTAATTGAACACTAATTCTTTATTCAATTTATCCATGATGTTTGTATGTTGGGATCTAAATGGTTTAAAGGTTAGGTGTCATAATTGAACTGATACGCCACATTTTCTCCAAATCAATATATGGTACTTTCGAATATATAATATGATTTTGGATTATGTAAACTTTATTTCTTTTCAATGGTTGCTCAGTGTTTGTTGGTTGGAAATCCCTAACATCATACTATAACCATTCGTTGTTATTGTTACATATTTGGAATGGAAGTTCATATATGTTGGGTGTGTAGCTGTATAAAATGAATTGAAAACCAACATATGTCTTTGCACTTAAAAATTCCATATGTCCTTCCACTTTTCATATTTATGATCTATTTCAAATCTAATGAGATCATATTTCAATATCAAAGATCTGATTTGATCTCAATTTTCAATCCAATTAGATTCAACTTGACAAAGAAGATGTTAACAAATTTCTACCACCTGCAAGGAACCATATAGATGAGGGAGTCAATCTTATGCCTGGTTCATTTGTGGGGGAGACAATGTGTATACATGAGGGAATCGATCTTATGCCTGGTTCATTCACAAGAGAGATAAGGGACTCTACATAGTAGGGAGTCATCGCATATTAGTTTATGGTTGGGATGATAAGAAGAGGCAATTAATCCCTACATGACTTGATAGGTATGTTGCATTCTTGCTTCTTTGTCATATAGATATCCAACCACCTTCACAGAGAGAAGATAGGACCCAAGCATACTTGCAAATCCCCTAAATTTATATAGAGTAGAGTAATACTCATGACCAACAAGTTTTGAGATTACTAGCAAGCCATTGTTCTGCAAGGAAAAGATCATTGATTATAGAGGACACATATAATGAACCATGCCACCAAAAGTATCCTCAGGGATTCTATTATGATCCTTTGAACAATCCAATTCCTTAAATCATCATTAATCGCCTACCACTATTACCGACAACTCCTCCCAGTGGCCACTTATTGAGTCTCCTATCTAAATATGCCACAATAATAACCTCCAAATGAATACAGTGCCCCTTATTACATTCTTAGTGGAAACTATCTACGTTTACTAGTTGTTCACTAATTTGCTTTCTAATTCAACTTTCCAACTCAATTTGTGAATTTTAGTGAATCCTTTCTTCTATCTAGGTTGGAATGATGCACCAGTCATAAAAAAATTCTTCGAACTAAATAAAGTGAACACAATACATTTGTTGGATGGGTTGATTTCCACCATTTAAAATTTTCCAAAGAAATTGTCTCAATCTAGCTTCCCATACACCACATTTGTGCAAGGTCACACCTCTAAACTTTGAACTTCCTCTAGGAAATCTGGTACTTTAACAAGGACATACAATTTTTTTTCTTTTGTGATTTTACTCATTTGTCGATCAAAGTAAACATATTTATTCAATGAAAAGTATTTAACCCCAACAAAAAAGAATACCTATGTAATAGAAACATTCTATCCTTAACTACTTCATATCCTCCTCATAATAATCAATGTTAAAATTTATATCAACGTCTACACCTCTGAATTTGATGGTTTCCCTATCATATGGTTTGTGACAAATGGAATTAAATTATTTATACATATAAATCCTATATCATATAATTTGAAGTGGAAAGTTTAAATTATGGCTTTCATTGTAGAGTTTAAAAAAGCACATACCATACTCATATAAAAGTTTACATTTGAAGCAATCTAAAGGATTTACCTTGTAGTTGCATGGGTAGTGTCAAATACACTTTCGGTTTGTGATAAGGAAATGTCATTTTAAATTTTTAGAATGCTCACATTTCATAAATGATTGCCCAATAAGAGAAACATTGCAATAAATATTTTATTGAGGGAAGGGAATAATCATTAAAATGAAAAAAGTAGCCATAATTAATTCTACAAAGTGTATGAAAATACCCAATAATGTTGCATCTTTAATAAATGTTTAGAATTATAACCGAGAATTGGGGGTCTCCCTCCACTTATGCATGTGTTGTATGAAGTAACGACAACATTAAGGATAACATATTTATCATTGTTCAATATGGTGCAATATTGATGCTAATTTATTATTAAATCTGATTTGCACTGTGATTACCACTCCAAAAGTCGTATTAGCTCTATGTAAGTACGTTATTAACAATTTTTCACCCTTGTTAATCAATTATCTTCTGCATTACAAGTGCGATGGAAAACATCAATGTATTACAACCATGTGATGTTTATTGGAAGGGTGATATAGGTATATCCACTTGTATGCATCTTGTATTGCATATATTCATAGTTATCCAATAAATAAGGCTTGCCTTCATTGTGGTTTATGAGAATGTTTTATAATGTTGGCTTTTACACCGCACCTACACCATAATCCTTAAAGATGGAATCAGACTAGGTTGACGATGAAGTGGCCTTATAATGTGTAAAGATTTTTAACGCTTCCCACTTAATTTTATTTACCAATAATTTCTTGCTAAATTGTTGGTAATAGAAAATATTTTGAGTAAACAGGGTAAACCATTAGTCTTGATTACGGAGTTTGATCCCTTCAAGAGAATCAAACATATGAACTCTCCAATTTTGAGGGAGAGATGTCACATATAGCTCATGACATGTTGAGATAACCCTCAAAACTAAATCATTAGTAATTATATTAAATATTTTTAAGAACTTCAAAATAAAATATAAATGTCATCTAAGAAAAAATATTTTCTCATATATACTTTTAATAGTTCAATAAATCATAGAATTTTCCCTCCAATGAATGTTAATAAAAATTTTCAAATTCAATAGTCATATCAATATTAATAAAACATTTCAACTTCAACCAAGTATCTATGAACCGTGATTTTTAATTTCAATAATCTATCCATGGACCGTGGATTTCAAGGGGGAAATTAACTAATATCAAACTACTTAGGAAATATAGTTTATTAGAGATCCTTAAGCATGAGAATGGTGATTAATTTGTTAAT
>JASDQU010949212.1:0-25410 GCA_032191745.1 Picea mariana | reverse complement strand
ATTCTAACTCATAAAACTAAAGAAAATAATAAGATTCCCTTGAAGGACTGGAATGTCTACCTTAAAAATCTGTATGAATCCCCTAACGTCATGAACAACATGCCAAACAACTCTACAAAGGATGGCATGTTTTCTATAGATGACATTAAGTTTTGGGTTAAGCGACTCTCAAAAGAAAAAACTAAGGACATCGAAGGTTACCAAGCTGAAATATTAAAAATTGGAGGACCTATCGTCATCCCTCACATACCTAAGCTCTTCAATTTCGCTATCCAGCAAGGTTTCCCAAAACCTTGGACTCAAAGCCTCATCGTACCTATTTTTAAAAGTGGGGATAAAAGCAATTCCTCTAATTATAGGACCATTATGATTAGCCCCATTTTAGCTAAGCTATATAGAAGTATTTTGGAAAAGAAGATCAACACATGGCTAGAAAGTCATGGAAACAGAGCTAGAGGCTAGGTTGGGTTTAGAGGCTACCATTCCAGTGTGGACCACCTTGTTACCTTTAGGATCATTATAGAGGAGTGTCTTAAAGTTAAAACCAATCTCCTTTGTTGTTTCATCAATTTTAGAAAAGATTTTGATACTGTGCCTAGGACTAACCTTTAGAATAGGTTAGAAGAGCTTAAAGTCCCTTTCAAGTTGAGAGTTGTTGCAGTAAGGCTATATGATAAATTTATTTCCAAGTTTAGGAACACCGAGGGATGGTCAAAAGAAATTAACTGTAATATAAGAGTCAAGCAAGGTTGTCCCCTATCTCCTACCCTTTTTGGAAACTATATTGATAAGTTAGAAGATTGTTTGGACAACATAGGCTGTGTTGACCCGACTCTTGCCAATATAATCATCATCCTCCTTCTTTATGCTGGTGATATTGTTCTTATGGCGAAGAGTCCCAATGACCTAAGTAAGAAACTAATAACCCTCAAGGACTTTTGCTCTAGAATGGGCATGACTGTGAACACTAACAAACAAAGTTTATGATAATTAAGTCCAAAAGAATCACCTACAATACTTTTGTTTATGACAACAATAGCTTGGAGGAAGTTCCTTCATACAAGTATCTTGGAATCGATATCCACCACAAGCTCAATTTGAACTATAGAGTTGAAAAAATGATAAATGGAGGGTGGAAAGTGTTGATGATTGCAGTTGCATGAGACATCCTCTAGGACATAGGCTAAGTAAGTTAGCTTGAGAGAGAGCCCATGAGTTGGGTGTGCCCATGGGATGGGTGCGTAGTTCCTCTCTAAGACATAGATGGAGCGTTGTGTGCCCTTGTGTAGGGAATATGCCCATGATCTGGGTGTGTCATTCTCTTTGAGATGAAGATGAAACAATGTGTGCCCCTGAGAAGGGAAGATGCCCATGAGATGGGTGTATCATTTTTGATGAAACGATGTGCACCCCTGTGAGGGGTGAAGGAGCCCATGTGATGGGTTTATTGTTCTCCTTTGCGCAGAGAGTTGAGATGATGTGATACTTGAGATGATTCTCCTATGAGACTCAGTGAGATAGAGATCTGTTGAGTAGGACGTCCCTGTGGTTGAGCACAGGTGGACATGATCCTAGTGGTTGAGCACTAGTGAGTGTGTATCCTGATGATTATCTTGTGAGACACAGTGAGATAGAGATCTGTTGACTTGGACATCCCTGTGGCTGAGCACATGTGGATGTGCCCCTAGTGGCTGAGCACTAGTGGGTGTGTGAGATCCCTTTCTATATTTTCCAAGAGTCAGACTTACCTGTAATCCTAATTGCGATGTAAAGGGTATAGGTCAACTCCACCATAAAGTGAAAGATAATTAATGTAAAAGATAAATAATATGGTAATTATTAATTATATTCTAAGTTATTGAGGTCGGCCCTGTTGTGCCAATAGACACCACTTTTGACATATCCATTCTAGTATAAATAAAGGTGATTTTCCCATTGAGGAAACACAACACACATGTGAGTTTAGAAATTTCAGCAAGTACTTTTTCTAGGGCTGAAGTGCGCACCTCTCTTGGGCACTAGTCTTATTGGTTTTGTGAGCACCCTTTTGTGAGCTAAGTTTATGGTGTGGGAGGTCTTTCTCTTGAAGAATATAACAAAGGATTGGATGGGTTTTATTCCCTTGTTGAGAAGGGTTTCCGAGGATACTTCTTGTGTACTTGTGCATGATATTTCTTCTTGTGATCTTTGTTACTGCAACAAATTGTTTATGGTGTAACTACAATTGTCTATGGTTCAAGTAAAATGATAAAATTGGAATAAACTTCATGATTGAGCCTAGTTTAGTGAAAAATCAACATGGTATCATAGCTTAGGTATTGAAGAAGCCGTTGCACAAGCCTTCAAAGCAAGCCATCCTCTGTTTGTAGAACCGTACGACCCTCCTAAGGTTTCTAGAAATTTCATACGACCCTCCTTTTTTTTTCAGTTTCAGCCCTTAATACTTGGACGTTGGGGAAAATTTTGGCATAGGGGAGTACAGACTCCTTCAGAACACCTCCAGAAACTTTCAAAGTGAAATTCCGAGCACTTTGGATTTTTAGCCCTAGGGTTTCTAGGGTTTCACATTTTTCTGTAGATTTTTGGTTTTAGGGTTTCTACAACTCTTTGAAGAAACCTTCAAGATTACCTGTGTTCTTCCAGACTTCAAGGGTTATTGTTGGTAGTCATAAGCCCCAAAAAACCTAAGGTTTCTATCCTAGCCTAGCCGTTAGGTTTTCTAGCTGAGTTGGCAAGGGTTTGTGAAGAATATGAAAATATGAAGAACAAAACCTTAGTGGAAGATAGGCTCGATGGATCAAGCAACTTCAGCTCCTGGAAGTCAAGACTTCAAATCACCCTTGAAGAGGATGACCTATTGAGTGTGATACAACATACTTTACCAAAGAAAGATACCGATGAAGATAAGAAAGAAAGGAAGGAAGATGATGTCAAGGCAAGGAAGATAAACATCTACTAAGTAAGAGATCACCTCCTACCTCATATTGCCAACCTGAAGACAACTTATGAAATGTATGAAGCATTGAAGAATATGTTTGAGAATGAAAACACCCTCAAAGATCTTACATTGAAGGACCAACTTCAAAGTATCAAGATGACAAAAGGTGACATCGTTGCTGCCTTCTTTATGAAGATGTCAGAGATCAGAGATCAACTAGATGCCATTGGAGAAATCATATCTGACAAAGAACTTGTTTTGACCACTCTTAATAATCTTCCAAAACATTGGGAACCATTTATTCAAAGTACTAGTGGAAGAGAAAAACTACCTACTTTTGATCGTTTATGGACAAAATGTACCCAAGAAGAAATTAGACTTAGATCTAGAGGAGTGGAAGAATTCCCTCTTGATGAAAATCATGCTCTTTCACTTCATACAAAGAAATAAGGAAGGTTTAAAAGAAACTTTAGGCAAACATTCAAAGATGAGAAGACTTAATCAACTTTAGGTTATGATAAGAGAAGAGACATGACAAAGATCATGTGCTTCACATGTGACAAGTATGGACACTATGCGAGAAATTGTCCTACCAGGAAGAAAGGAAGACAATATGCTTCCACCACTGACATTGATCCAGGCCCACATCAAAAGGATGAAGACAAGAGAGATGAGGATTACTTCCTCTAAACCAAATGCAAGATTGATCATGATTGCAGACTAAGGAAACTTGTTTGATTTAATCATTAAACCTATAGTTGATTGCATCTTTGATAGGGAAGGGTGTTATCCCTAGTGTGGGAGTCCTCATGACTTGGACCATTATCCCTGGTATGAGAGTTCAATCCTTATTGATTGTTTTTTATCCTAGTACGAAGGTAAAAATACTGTAGAATTAGTAGATGACCTGAGACGACATGAGACATCTTCAGGTTAACGAACATGAAAAATAAGATATCTATCCTTCATACTTTAGAGGGCGTCAAACTGATTGAGAAGAAGGAAGAGACATTACCTTCTCCCCTTCAACAGTTCAGAGGGAGACAACCATTATTCCAGTTGATCCAGTTGTTCCAGTTGCTCCAGTTGATATTCCTAGAGATATTGCAGTAGGGCATAAAAGGCTTGTTTGGGCTCAACAAACTCTGCAAGAGGCAGAGGGACATTGAATCCCTCAAGGCACATCCCAATAAAGAAAGAGACGAAAGAAATTCTCGAGTTACCTTACAACCATGAGCCACATCATTGATTCTGAGCCTTCTTGTCATGGAGAGGCTACAAGTGAGCAGGTATGGAAAGATGCCATGACATAAGAATACTAGTCTATCTTGAATAATGATGTATGAGATATTGTTCCAAGACCAAAAGAGAAGTTTGTAGTGACTTCCAAGTGGATCTATAAGATCAAACATGCAATTGATGGAAGTGACGAGAAATACAAAGTGAGATTTGTAGCCAGAGGATTCTCACAAACAGAGGGAGTTGCCTATGATGATACATTTGATCTAATAGCCTGATACACTTCCATTCGTACTATCATCCATGAGTTGGAAACTACATCAGATGGATGTAAAGACAACCTTTCTCAATGGTGAGATTGAGGAAGAAGTTTATATTGAGAAGCGAGAGGAATTCGTGATAAAAAATGAGAAATATCATGTGTACAGGTTGAAGAAATCCATGTCTAGACTAAAGCAGACACCTCGTGCTTGGTACGAGAAGATGGATGGATTCTTTATGAGTTTGGGATTCAACAAGAGTGTTGTTTATCCAAACCTATATTATCATATTGTTTGTGATGAGTGCCTGATCTTGGTCCTGTATGTGGATAATTCATTCCTTACTGGTTCATAAAGACTTATTGTTGAATGCAAGTGAACACTGACTTATGACTTTGAGATGAAGGATTTGTTGATATTATGGTAGTTGCGGGAGGTATTTACCTCCACGTGTAAACCTGATGAGAATATAATATTCTGGGAAGAAAGAAGAAACCCTAATTAGTTGGCTAATAACCCTAGAAGACAAGTAGGCTCAAGAGGATAACTTGTATTAGGTTATTAGCCTCCAAGAGAAGAAGTCGACTAAAGGAAATATTATATACTAAGTAACTAGGCACCCAGAATGAGAAGTTGGCCTAGGCAGTTTGCTAGTTTTAGTATAAATATAGGAGGCCAGTCTTCATTCTGGTAGGCATTCTCAGACCTGCAGAAGCAACACTTATGTGCATTGCAACTAGCTAATTTGTGCACAAGTTTGGAGGAGAGTTTCCATTGCAGCTAGCAGATTTCAGTTTTTCCCTGGACTCTCTTGGTTATGGTCTGGACTCTCTGATTAGCTCTTTTTACTCCTATTTGGTGTGCTATTCTTGGAGAGAGGTGTGCTTTGTTGTTTGGCTATCTAGCCTAGGGTTTTCTTCCAAAATGATTCGCTGTCAAGGTTAAGGTGCTCGGGGGTGGCTTCGGCCTATGGTTGGGTGACAATAGTGATATTTTTTATGGTTAAAGGAGCACATCCATCATATTCTAATAGGTTATGGGCCACACCTCCTTCATTCAGTATAACCACTAGAAGGGAGCATAGCCATAAGGATACTAAGCTCGTTGAAGAACTATCACTAGGGTTTCTAGTAGGAGCAGTTACTAAAGCATTGCCACTAGGGTTACTAGCAGGTGCAGTTGCAGAAACCCTAACCCTCTCGTTGAGGCACCTTAAGTGAAGGGATTGACCTAATTTCTGGATATACTAGTGCACCCTAGCCTAGCACATCTCCTGGTACTCTCAACAAGCCAAGACGTCAAGTTTGAGTTTTTGGTCAAATCTAGGGTTGACCAAGTCAAGGCAACCATGTCTTACTCTATGAAGTCAGAAAACAAGTTAGATGGGGATTCTAACTTCAGAGCATGGAAGACAAGGATTGATCTCATCCTTGCAAAGAATAAAGTTTTGGATATGGTGAAAGGAAAGATTGTGGAACCAGAATTTGTAGAAGGAAAAGAAAAGGAACCATAGAACATTGCAGTTATGGAGAATTTCAAAGACAACGACATCAATGCCATGAGTATCATAGTGGATTCTATAAAATACCACCTTATACCCTACATCTCCCATCTTGATTTGTCTAAGAAGATGTACGATGCCCTAACAATCCTCTTCTCAGTTAGAAACAATGGACAAGTAACAAGTCTGAAGAATGAGCTCCGTGACATGAAGATGAATGATGGTGACAACATAACATCATACTTTGTGAGAATATCTAAGTTAAGAGATCAACTACAAGCCATTGAAGAGATCGTTTCAGAGAAGGAATTGGTAAACATAGTACTCAATGGTCTTCCCAAGACATGGGATGCATTTTCCGCAAGCATGAACATAAGGAAGGAGTATCCTACGTTTGAAGAACTTTGGACTTGTTGTGCACAAGAAGAATCAAGGATCAGTGCAAAAGAGAAACCCCAAAAGAAATACGATGATCAAGCTTTCACAACAAGGTTCAAGAATTTTAGGAATAAAAGGAATTTTGGCTCCAGGAATAAGCCAATTCAAGAGAAAGATATGTCAGAAATACAATGCTTCAACTATCAAAAATATGGTCACTACAAGAATCATTGTCCCGAGTTAAAGAAAAGGAAGAAGACACGCGAAGCATCAGTTGCCGAAGAAAAGGAACCTTCAAAGAAGACTAAAAAGGATGAAATATACTTCTTCTTCCAGGACAAGGTAACAATACTCCTCATAGTTCTTGTACATACCATGTTTTCTGTACATATCTTGCATATCTATTTCCTAGAAGATAATATGTTCCAAGATAAACTATACCTATGGAAGAACAACAAGATAAGGATGGTTTTCACTATGACTACAAGTCAGACAATACACATGAAAGGATGAAGTACATCAACAACCATTGGTAACGATTCATGTGGAATATATTACATAATTAAGAGCTGCAAGATACGCTGAAATAAAAATCAATATTGAAGAAACCTAGAGGAAGTAAAGACAGAAAGAAGTCAACAATCAAGAGGAAATTGGAAAAAGATTTGTGACACTTTGAAAAAGGCAATAAGGATGCAGATGGAAGCGTGGACTCTCCTAGATGGAGAGAGCCAATTATATATTTCCAAAAGAAGAGCATGCATTCATGCATGAAGCAAGGATTAGGAGGGAGATAATCCTAAATTATATGATCCATTGAAGATGATTAAGTATCTATCCATGGAAGCAACCATGAAAAAGCAACATGTGTTCAATGTGACCTTAGAACAAGTCTTCTTCAAAAAGAAGCCTTAAAGTATCCTTGGTTCTCCATCCACATCCATGATCCTATGATGAAAGGAAGAAGTTGGAATCTTCAAGGCATGGAATCTATAGAAAACTCCATGGACCCAAGAGCTAAATAAAAACATAAGGAAGAACATGAAGATTCCAAAAAGAGAAAGAAAAGACAAAACAACTAGTCATTGTATCGAGAATCAAAAGACTACCAGCCTGACCTGAACTCACTAAAAGCAATCAAGCAGAGGAAATGAAAGATGTGGTGAAGAACAATGTATAGAAGACTTATGAATATAAGAATTGTGAGATCCAAAACTAGAGGTTTCTCCCAAATGGAGGGAGAAGACTACAATKATTGTTTGTTCTAGTAAACCAAACATACCTCTACATGAGTCATTATATTGTTCACAATATCCAGGGGTTGGAGTTTACATCAGATGAATTCAAAGACTGTTCTCCATAATAATTTAACAAAGAACATATGTAGAACAAACTCAAGGCTTTGAGGTATACCAGGAAGAGACTCTTGTATGTAGATGGAAGAAGGTTTTGTATGGATTCAAAAAACTTGGTGCGAAGCCTCCAATGCACAATAGAAGCGTGGTGAAAAACCTTCTACAACAAAGATACTATATCAAAATGGTTACTTAAAACTCAAGGATGATGGATTGCCAATCCATGACAAAGATCTCATGATGATAGAAGAAGTACCACTTGGATATGTTCCAATTTTGACCCTTGCCATGATGTTATGAGCTAGCAGGAAACAAAAGAGTTGAATTCAACTATGATGATCAGAGCTATATGAAGCCTTCAGAAAACCATTGTTAGAGAAAGACCGAAGTACATTGAGATCAAGCATTATATTCTCTATGATGAAGTCCAGAAAGGAGAAGTGGTTCTCCAATATATATCTTCACAAATGAGCAGATAAGCAAAAATTTTGTTAAAGCCTCTATTCAAGATGAAAGACTTTGCGTACTCAAGCTGGAGCTCATGGAGACGACTTCCTTATTGAAAAGGAAGAGATGACTCCCAGGTTGGGAGGGAGCACTGATTTGTTATTGATTTATGGGCAGTCATTTTTCAGTTCGAAAAATGGTCCAAGATGAGAATTTCCTTTCCAGTTCAGAAAGTGGTTTGAGATTTTTGACGGGCAAACATTTTCTAGTTTGAAAAATGCCCCAGATCAAACAATCATTTTCATAATGAAAATGGTTCGATGGATTGCTGATGTACCATAGACAACGATTCCCCTTATGGTTAACATAGAGAATGATCTAGGACATTCTCTCTTCTTGACAGTCACTCTCAGTAGTGGTTAAGAAGACTGGTCCGCCTCATCAGATAGTCATTCTTTTGAAGCTCACAGTTGTGAGCAGTTTCGAAGAATGGTCCATTTTGGAGGTTGGTGCAGGACAATCATTTCCTTAGGAAATGGTCTAGACAGTCA
Source organism: Picea mariana (assembly GCA_032191745.1). Classification (NCBI taxonomy): domain Eukaryota; kingdom Viridiplantae; phylum Streptophyta; class Pinopsida; order Pinales; family Pinaceae; genus Picea; species Picea mariana. Next base: position 16,741 of record JASDQU010949212.1, on the reverse strand, counting down.
TTCCCTAGGGAAAATTCATTCTTTCCAGGTTGCACTTTTTTTATTGTAGGAGGAATGGCCCAGATAGGCAAACAATCCAGGTTCAACAATTAGGGACAAGCATTCCCTAGGGAAGATTCATTCTATCCAGGTTGCACTTTGTTCAGTGCCGGAGGAATGGCCCAGATAGGTGAATGGTCCAGGCTCAGAAATTGGGACAATTATTCTTCCTTGCTTGAGAAGAATAGTCCAGATAACTCATCATTGATGTTTTACTTTCTTAGGGAAGATTCTCTCCCAGATCTCACAGATGTGAGTGGAAGAATGACCCATATGATTCATTTTATATATCATAACAATGTTTTCTATGCAGGTTTATAATATGATTGTTATGGAGACTGTATGCTTCCAGACAATAGATGTATACTACTGTAGTGGATGTGTTCCATTGATTGTGACTATATGTCATTGATCAAGTATATTTGTGCTACTTGGTGTGGCAGTGTACCACTGAATTGTAGTTGTGTGCTACTATGGATAGACACAATTATGTTCTATTGAATGACATTGTTCTAATTGCCTTGAATACTATCAATAGTGTTGGAAATGATTATCAGCTATATGGATGATCAATGGAAAGAGATTTCCTAGACGAAAAATGGTTTAGAACATTTATTCTTGTAGGACATATGTTTGGATTAGAAGAATGGCTCTTGTGTCACTCTGTGGAGTGAATGACTTATCCAACATCATGTCTAATTACTTAGATAGATTATGGTTTCGAGAGATGATGCAACTAATGACACTGATGGTGATGATGGTGCTGATGATCTAATCATGAGATAGTCTATACGACTATGTTGATGCTACCGGGTGACTGGTATGTTTGTGCACAAGAAAATTACTTTCAATACCTCCCTAGCTAGGAGGGAGTGTTGATATTATGGTACCTGTGGGAGGTATTTACCTCCATGTGTAAACCTAACGAGAATAGAATATTCTGGGAAGCAAGAAGAAACTCTAATTAGTTGGCTAATAACCCTAGAAGACAAGTCGGCTCAAGAGGATAGCTCTTATTAGGTTATTAGCCTCCAAGAGAAGAATTCGGCAAAAGGAAATATTATATACTAAGTAAATAGGCACCCAGAATGAGAAGTCGGTGTTGTCCCTTGACAAAGTTTTGGGAGATTCTTGGTCATGTTGACCTATTTTGGGACTTCGACATCCTGTCGAAGACAGAGTGCAAGATGAAGCAAAGATCTTGGGATCTCTACCCCTTTTTGGGTCCTTTTTGGGATTTTGGAATATCTAACGGGAATGGGATGTCAGCCCATGGGTTTACCCATGTTTAGGCCTATTTTGTATGTATAAATAGAAGGCTAGGCAATGTAAGAAGTAGTTGAATAGTGCGCAAGTGTTGTGCAAGTTGGCTAAGTGCTAAGAGTGGGATCTGTGTGATCAAGAAGTGTAAGGCTTCATGCATACTGTGTGAGAGTTGCAAAGCCAAGTGCAAGTCATTGTAAGAGACTGTCGAGAGCTTTGTGCTATAACACAAGGAAGAAGGATCTAGCAAGCTGCGCAGATCTTTCGTCCTATGCAGAGCAAGGTTTTGAGGCTCTGTGCATGTAACCCATTGAAGAATCTAATAAAGAAAAAGAGTTGGTGGATGTAGCCCCGGGGTGGGGTGAACCATGTAAATACTGAGTTATTCTACTCTGTGCGATGTTTTGATGTGTTTATGTGTTATGTGCTAAGTGCTTTGATATAGATAGATAGATATGTTTATGCTTTGTGCTTATGATGAATCTGGATGCTAGATATGACATTTGTGAACTTTCTTAGTGCTTGAATCTGCTAGATATGAACTAATTCCTTTGCTAAGTGCTTATATAGATTAGATTAGGGTGAATGTTGTGATGCTTTGTTTCTCTGTGGAGCAGATATTGGTTAGATAATGATGAAATAACGGTGCTAAGTGCTCTATTAAGTGTTATAATCACATATTTGTGTCCCAGCTAAGGTTGTAGACACCTGAGTCCTGAAACCACCCCTGCCTCTACCTTGGGTGAGACTTCATCTTCTTCGCAGGTGTTGCCGAAAGGGCCGATAGTTAGGGTTTTGTTGGTGCGCCGTTGTAGCATTGAACCCTGGGTCTGCCCCTCTGCCAACAAATGGTTTCATTTCCGGGACCTGAAACTATGATTGTTGGGAGCTAAGGAAAAAGAAGCTTTGTGCAAAGATTTGATATGAAACTGTGCAAGCTCTGTGCTAAGGAAAATAAGTCTGATCTGAAGAAAAGAGGTAAGATACAAAAGATTTGTGCCCTAAGAAAGGTAAAAGTGAGAATTCTTGATTAAAAGAGGTAAGATCTGAAAGCTCTGTGCTCTGATAAAAGTAAGAATAGTGAAAAAGTTCTAGACCTGAAAGCTTTGTGCTTTGTAAAAGTAAGATTAGTGGAAATTTTTGTTTCAAAAGTATGAATCTAGGTATGTTTTATATATTCTATCCTAGCTTGAAAACTAGGTTACTAATAGATGAAAGAAGATTTGATATGAGTAGATCTGATAAGAATAGTGAAAAATATGTTATACCTATGCATAGAAAGGATATTTGGACTAATAAGTGTATGTAGGATCCTCAAAACAAATATTTTGCAGGTTAGCTACCATGATCCTAGTGCGCAGTACAGGAAAGGTCGGGGATCATTTAAAAGAAAGAGAGGATTAACCCTCTGTTACATTTGCAGAAAACTCAGACATCTTGCTAAGGAATGCCTTGGGAGAAGACCTAGTTTTCTTTGTTGTAAAGCTATGGACCATGAAGTTTTGTATTTCCCTAGAATGATTGCTAAGGTTGAGAAAATGAATATGAATCAAGAAAACCCTAAGGTAGATCCAGAAACTAAGATTATGGCAGAATCCCAGAAATAATCAAAGAAAATATTGCTACAGATAAGAGAAACTCTGAATGACCACTGACATGTCAACTTATCAGAGATATTCAAAGAAAAAGAATGCCTTGAAGCAAGAATAGGAGACTTCGACGTTGACTGTGTTCTAGATGAGGAAACATAGGTGAATATTATGATAGAAAGAACTTGGGAACTTTTAGGAAAGCCTGCTATGATTCCCTCATTGGGAGGAATAGGATTATTCATAGGAAAATTGATAACCCTCTGTGGGAGACTTGCCAAGCTACCTATGAATGTCAATAGAGCTTCGACAGAGGAAGATTTTGAGATTGTTAAATTCAATAAGAACAACGCCCCATTTACCATGCTACTAGGAAAACCTTGGATTGAAAGAGATCAGGCCAAAAGGAAAGAAGAAGAAGAAGTTTTAGAATAGAAGAAACAAGAGTTAAAAGAATTCATGACTAGAAGGATCACACACTTGATTGAAGAACAAAAGAATAGACTAAATCCATTTAACACCAGAAACCCAGATGTTGAAGTTGCAAGAACACTAGAAGAACCACTGAAGATTGAAGTACCTATTCCAGATGAAGAAGAAGGGTTACCCTTGAATATTAAGAAATAATATCAATAACATGAAGTAACTATGCCAAAAGAAGCTAAGGATCAGAATGGAAAAAGGCACACCAAGACGAAGCTCATTGGGAAGAAGGATAGAAAGGCAAGTAAGAAATGAGCTAAGATCAACAAGTTGCAGAAGGTTCTACAGAAAACCTCGGAGAAGAAAAAATTGCAAAATTGGAGCTTCGTCAGGATATCAGAATAGCGACATGGCACTTCGCCATGATGAAGAAATATAGTTGTTGGGGACATTATAACCATTAGAACAATGCCCCTAACAGATATAAAGACATTTATGGACAAACATCTCACCATACGACCGTTTGGACCATGCCATAATAGACAGAACAGAGTTAATGAAGCCTTCATACCCATTGCAAGCTACCCCTTGCCGAGTTACCTTTTTATCCCATCATGCCATGCACCGAGAACACTTTTTCCAATTGAGAATTTGAGCCCTTAGACTAAGTCGATTTTATACAGTGATCATCCTGCTCTTTCTCTCTATCTCATTACTGTGTCTGAGTTACCCCCAGAACCTGAGATTGTTAACCCCAAGTGTGTATGTCAGACGAGTTGAGCGCTGCAGAGAAAATTGTTGAAGAATTTTTTATCTACCTCATGACTGAAAGAGTCATGTCAATATACACAGGTATACAAGCATCATCCATGAGAGGACTGCTAGCCTCTCCGTCCACTGGTCCCAGAGACGGACCATCCCGACCATCCGATGAAAAATGAACCAAGCATGGGGATGATCTAGCGAATGCTAAATTGATCCCGACCATATTACCCACCTATATACCACCTATGAGTGGAGCAGTAAATCGATACAACGTGCCCAGAGATTTCAACTACACTTTGGTCACTACGTACCTCCCGATGGGGATACGCGCAGTTCAAGCAGACCAAGATAAGATTGTGGCATTGAAGTTTAGTGACTTGAACCTCGGAGATCGCAAATTTTACAACATGCTTTCCCTGCATAAGTACTTGACCCAGATTAAGGGTAAGAATTCAAAGATAATCCCCTAGTTGTGGACCCATAACCTCGCGTAGTCCACCCTGTTCAATGTCATGAATATTCCTCACTTCGGATGACACCAGGAGGTGAATGCATGTGTCAAACTACTGTTGTCATGTTACCATGGAGGTTATTTGTGGTTAAACTGCTATATAACAGTTGATCCGACACTAATCAATTGGATCATGGGGTTAAGTATTGATCAAAAAATGAAGGTATTACTGATAAGTTGCAAGTTAGTTTAATGTACTTTTTGCATTGGATCATTAAGAATGCGAAATACATAAACTTATTATCTTGTTTGCAGAATATCAAATGTGAATTTTACTTGATGCTTATTAATGAATAAAGAGATCAGCCATTAATAACCATGCTGGAAATGAAGAGAATAGAACAATAAAACATAAAGAGAAATAGAGACAAGAGGTTAATAACGAAGTTCACCAATCGTTGGCTACATCTCCTGGCCCGCTTCCAAGTGGAGGACTTCTTTATTGCTCTTTAAAATGCTCAAAGTTCTCTTACATATGCTCTTTGTTGTTACATAATGTGTTTCATATATGTTGTACAATACCTCCTTGCTTAGATTCAAGTATGCTCCATCAAATTCCTCTCAAAAACATGGCAAAAATGCCCCTCAAAACATGAGGAAAGGCCAAAATTTACAAACTGCTCCTTCAAAACCCTACATAAAAAAGTCTCCTAAAAGCTTCAAAAAGCGTGGTTTATATAGATTTTGAGGCTCATATGAGGAATCCCAACTTCACTTAAGATTTGGCCTCTTTTTGGGATCAAATCCCCCTTCAAATGGCCCAAAAATCCTAAAAAAATCCATTTTCTGGGCTAAATATCAGTCATAATCAATTAAAATTACATAAATAGGGTTAAAAAACCACTTTTAACTTTAGGATAAGGTTAAGGCCCCAAAGGATGGGCGCGCACCCCCAAACAGTGTCACATATGGCACCATAAAATCGTTAACAATAATATGACAATGTTATAATAAGTAATACTTATGGTTCATTGGTAATCCGACCTTTGTGAAGGATTTTAGACCGGTGGAGAGGTTTGGGGTTCGAAACCCGCCAACTCCATAAAAATTTTAACCTAACCACCAACAACGGTGTGCCACATGGCAACACACACCTAGGCCACGTGGCACCACCCCATTTGACCAATACATGCCATGTGTCAACTGACGGTTGGGCCACTTGTCTACCCTGTCAGTATACCTGCCCAGTCGCCATCTAACACTTGTCTCCACCTGCCTCTGCCATGTCATCATGCTGACTGTGCATGCCACCTGTACGAGAGTGCCATGTGTCACCCTTTCAGTGGTGACATGTGTCACTTCTGGGTTGGTCCACATCAACTCCCATACGTCCAGTCAACCTACCATGTGTCACATCTAGAAGCTTCCAGATCACCAGTGATGACGTCAGCATGCTGTCATGCTGACGTCAACATTGATTGACAGTTGACCTTTCACTTTTTCCCTGTTTGAGAAAACGGTCAGAGTGCGATAACTTTCACATACAGAACCTATTTGAGAAAGTAAACATACTCCCGTAATCAGCGTGACGAGACGGACACGATGGCACCAATTTCATTCAATTATGAGAAATTTTATTTTTGAGCATTTTCTGAGCCTAGGGAGCCTCCTGGATCATTCCTCCCCACTTTGGAAGCTTTTGGACCACCAAAAATCTGCTTTTACTCAGGTAAGAAGTGAGGGTATTGCCTCCCCACTTTGTCCTGTATCAGCCATCATCTTTGCTGGGATAATGATCACCTAACTAATCACAACAAACATGAAAACTGAGATAGCATTGTTTATCAAAGTAATCATTTCATTTATTGCACAATCATCTACATTCTTTGTCACACTTTGCAGCCATACACCATTGAACAACATAAAACTAATCAACAATACTGAGTATGCAAATGAAAATGACAAAACTTGCTTCCCCTTTTGAACATGAACAATACTCAAATTATGTAGTTGAACCTCATGCTGTACGTCTGGTGACACTTCGTGACTGTTTGAAACATATGGAATCATCTCATGTTTAGCATCACTAACTTCATGTTTTGTTACAAACATAAGTGTTAAAATTTTTCTTGCATTTACCATTCTTTTTAACTGCCCTGTAGCTGCAAAAGACCCGTCAGTTTTCATGCGATGAGCACGAACAATGTACTCCTTCCCATCTTTCTTGAAGCAATATTTATTTTCCTCCCTGTAGAATTTGGCTTTCCTATCATAAAGGTATGGGCTTCCCAATACAATTCCACATATGTCCAGTGGCACTATATCAAGCTCTACTTCATCAACATAATTAGAAGTGATTGCAAACTTGATTTTAGATTGCTTGGTTACTTGTAAATTGTTATCACCACATATCCATCCCAATGGATATGGTTTAGGACGTGACTTAGTTTCAAGTCCCAAGTTATTCACAACATCTTCACTGATTAGATTGGCTTGTGATCCACTGTCTACAAGAGTATCAACTTTAACATTATGTGTTATAACCCTTATGTGGAAAAGTTCACTTATTTTACACTCATCATTTACATCAAATGAACTAGAAGAGCTAGAACTTGCAACAAAATTTATACCTCGGATTCCCATAGCTACAACTTGTGTCTCATCACCAGAATCTGATCCAAGATCCACTTGAACTGTCACAATTGTGGTATTCTTTCTTCCATGTTTGGCATACTTCTTTGGCTTCAAGTTAGGATGCAATACCCAACAATGATCTTCATCACGACCTACTTTCTTGCAATGCTTGCAAGTAGGCTTCTCCTTCTTGCTATGGCTGTCTTCTTCTCTTTCCTTTTCCTTGCATCCTTTCTTTGCCAAGTATCTATAGAAACACTACCACTTCTCCTTCTTGCTGTGGCTGTCTTCTTCTCTTTCCTTTTCCTTTCATCCTTTCTTTGCCAAGTATCTGTATAAACACTACCACCAACATTCCCTTTACTGGATTCAATGTGAATGGCTTGTACATATACTTCATCAAAGTTAGAAGGATTTATCATAATAATAGTGTGCTTAAGATAAGAATGTAAACCACCGATATATTTTAGGAGTGTCTCTTGTGTATATAAAGGAATGCCCAAATTTAATGCTTTCTTACGAAATGTTTGAGTATATTCTTGTACACTTTGACCTTTTGATTTCCTTAAACATTGCCAATTCATCATTTCTTGTTGCATGTAAGCTAAAGGGTAAAACTGTTGTTTTAATGCAATCACAAAATCATTCCAGGAAGAGATTGTTTTACCACTTTTCTTAAGATCATCTCTAGTTCTACTTTTACACCATATGAGAGCTGTGCCTCCAATTTTGATACTTGCTAGTTGGATGTTATTTTCTTCATCAACAATATTTTGTATCCTACAATAGACTTCTAATTGTCTCACCCAATTATCTAGCTTTTCTACATCTAATTCACCATCATAAGTGGGTAATTGAAACTTTACATCTAACTTTAATAATGACATATCAAAAGAATGATGAGTTTTTTGCTTATCCTTGAAGGAATGTAAACTTTCTTCATTATTAGATGATGAGGATGAAGGAGAAGAAGGTTTTGAAGGTGCACGACCTCCAACTCCTCCTTTTGCTCTTATCGAAGATTCACCTTCTTCATTGCCTCGAAGCCTTCATTGCCCTCTTTCATGATAAAGCTCCTCTACCATGGCTTGCATCAATTTAAAGGCCTCGAAGAAATCATCTTTAGATTTGTAGGGACCTAATTTTCTTGGCGAAGACATCTCTTGCTTATGCGGTCTCCTTTGAATCTCTGTGTCAAGAGCCTCAAGTTGGGCTTCTCCTCGCTTGAGTTTTTCTTTGGTGAGCATCCAATGCTTGCAATTCTTGTCAAACATTCAAAACCAAATGCTTTGATACCATAAACTTGATCCAAAAATTAAGGTATTACTGATAAGTTGCAAGTTAGTTTAATGTACGTTTTGCATTAGATCGTTAAGAATGTGAAATACATAAAGTTATTATCTTGTTTGTGGAATATCAAATGTGACTTTTACTTGATGCTTATTAATGAATAAAGAGATCATCCATTAGTATCCATGCCGGAAATGAAGAGAATAGAACAACAAAACAGAAAGAGAAATAGAGACAAGAGGTTGATAATGAAGTTCACCAATCATTGGCTACGTCTCCAGGCCCGCTTCCAAGTGGAGGATCTCTTTATTGCTCTTTAAAATGCTCAAAGTTATMTTACATAGGMTCTTTTCTATTAMATAATGTGMTTTAKATATGTTGTKCAATACCTCCTTGCTCARATTCAAGCATGCTCCACCCAATTCCTCTCAAAAACATGGCAAAAATGCCCCTCAAAACATGTGAAAAGGCCAAAATTTACAAACTGCCCCTTCAAAACCCTGCATCAAAAAGTCTCCTACAAGCTTCAAAAAGMCTGGTTTATATATATTTTGAGACTCATATGAGGAATCCCAACTTTCCTCAAGATCTGGCCTCTTTTTGGGATCAAATCCCCCTTCAAATGACCCAAAATCCTAAAAAAATCCATTCTCTGGGCTACATATCAATCATAATCAATTAAAATTACATAAACAGGGTTAAAAACCCACTTTTAACTTTAGGATAAGGTTAAACCCCCAAAGGACGGGCGCACGCCCCCAAACAGGGTCACATATGGCACCATAAAACCATGGGTTGGGGCTTAGCCCCAGCCCCAACCCCCTTCCGCCCATACACTAAAATATTACTCTTTATTAACAATAATATGACATGTTATAATAAGTAATACTTATGGTGCATTGGTAATCTGACCTTTGTGAAGGATTTTGGATTGGTGGAGAGGTTTTGGGTTCGAAACCCACCAAATCCATAAAAATTTTAACCTAGCCACCAACAACGTGGTGCCAGGTGGAAACCCACACCTAGGCCATGTGGTACCACCCCATTTGACCAATACATGCCACATGTCAACCAACAGTTGGAACACTTGGCTACCACTTGTCTGCCATATGAACATACCTGCCCAGTCACTGTCTGCCACTTCTCGTCACTTGCCTTTGCCATGTCATCATGCTGACTATGCTTGCCGCCTGTACTAGTGTGCCATGTGTCACCCTTTCAGTGGTGACACATGTCACCTCAAGTTAGGTCCACATTAGCTGTTGTATGTCCAGTCAGCCTACCACATGTCACCTCCAGAAGTTGCCACATCACCAGTGATGACGTCAGCATGTTATCATGCTGACATTAGTGTTGACTTTTTTTACTGTTGATCTTTGACTTTTTGCCTGTTTGAGAAAATGGTTAGAGTGCGATAACTTTCACATACAAAGCCCATTTGAGAAATTAAATATACTACCAAAATCAGGGCGACGAGATGGATGCAATGGCACTAGTTTCATTCAATTCTAACAACTTTTAATTTTGAGCATTTTTTGAGCCTAGGGAGCCTCCTGGATCAAGTATGCAAGAACCTAATCCATAATATTTTTATCCAGGAAAAGCCATGGATCACGCTCTAGTGTAGCGGATCAAGGACACTTATGGCAATGTCGATAAGGGCATGCGAGGCTACAAGTTAGCCTCTATCTAGAATGGCATAGTGCGCCTCGCCTGTTAGTTGATAGTAGGGAAGTTAATACAAAAATACCGACCTACCCAAGTCACCAGTTTTGTAGTTGACCTCGCAGGGAAGTGCAAAGAAGGACTTCAGATGAACTAGGTGAAGTACCTGGTGAACCAATTAGAACTCGACTGGAGAGAAGCCCAAGATCAAGGGTACGAATTTCATTTCAGCTGGCTATTGATCATGATCGCTTTTATTGCTTGGGAGATGCTAAAGGCGCGACCTTCCTAGGCATTGATCCTTTTGAACCACTGGCCGTGAAGTTCCGTACAATGTGGTACTCAAGCGATATGAATAAATAGTGGCAGTCCAATGATGTTTTTCATACCTATTAAAACCAACTGGAGCCAACCATCCAATCCGAGCCTCGCATCACTCGGAACACTCTACACCAGTTCAGGCCCTTGATGAAGTTCAATGCAAACTGACATTTTATTTACATCACAGGATGCATTGACGAACACAAGAAACAACTCCAATCCTACTATAATCTAACATAGGAGGACTTGGAGGAGATCACCAAGGACTGGTCAGCATACCTCCTCATTCTAGCAGACACTGCAGAAATATCCGACATAGACAGCCCATAAACTGCGCAGGAATCACCTGGACCTAGCAGGACAAAGAAAATTGAAGAGGTTCAGGATTTAGACAGTGCATCCGTGAAGATTGCTTCCATCTCACCAAAGAAAGGAGGTGATGGTGAAGAGTTGAATGACAAAGAGGTTGAATAGCAGTAGGGTGATGATGCTGATCCCCTGAAGAAGAGGAAAGGTTCACCTCCGAAACCTTCCTCCCGGAAGAAAGTGAAGGCCACCATGACCAAGATGCAGACTTCCCTCACCTCTGATAACTTCGACTTCCTCATAGCAACCCTACAAGATGCTTCACTGGAAATAGTAGAGAAACAAGAAGCAAAGAAAGAGGAGTTGTATGATCGAATAGAGACTGAACTTCGAGGGGTACATCAAGCCCTACAGTCTAGCCGCGTATTCCTCATCGTGCCGGGAGAGCCAGAATTGGGAGATGGGACAAATCAAATCCAACACTTAGCCGATATAGTCGAAGCTTTCCTTCGATGAGCACAGGAAGAAACAACGCAAGCCACCCAGGCTTTGACAAAAGTATAAGGGGTGCTAGTAGAGCAATGCAGTGTTACAGAATAGGGAAAGCTTGCTCTCCAAGCAAAGTTTGATACAGAAAAAGCACAAATACAACAAGAAAAGGAACAATTGCTCGCGGAGTGACTCGAAGTAGAGGAAGTAGTCAACAAAGAACTTCACTCTGTGACAGTCATAGAAGTAAAGGCCAAAGAGCGAGTTCCACAACAAGTAGCGCAACTTGAAGAAGTGATCCAACAGCTACAACAACGCATAGTAGATTTGGAGCTACGCGCAGTACCTGAGACCCCTCAAGATGTAAGAGACCAAAGGGAAGCAACCGCCAGAAGCGTAGTTGAGGCTCAAGGATCTTACCTTGGAATGTAAGAAGATCACTAATCGCAGTTCCCTAACATATGAATGACTCGCTGAGAGTCCATAATTAAGAGCACTAGAGTCGCAGCTCCAAGAGGCAAAGTATTAAGCTGAAAAGATAGAGGCGCAGCTGAAGTCTCTATCATCTGTGGAAAGAATGAAGCTCTCCCAAGAGAAATGCACTGTACAAAAACAAATCCATAATATCCAGAGTAGAGTTATGGAGATAACTAAGAAACTCCAACCTGTACAAGACAAGGCCTATTAATTGTTTACAGAGGTAGAAGGCCAAGGAGCAGAGTTAGAGTAGGTTCTCACTACAACAGAACAACATCTAGAGGGACCTATTAATGATGGAGTCATCCATGAGTTCGCTGAAAAGGAGTCCGTAGCACAACAACAGGTCGAAGCAGAACTAGTCAGACCAGAGTGACTCGGGACGAGTCATAGGTGAGTGTTGGGGGCCTGTTGGCCCTTCACCAAGTTTTGGGAGATTCTTGGTCATGTTGACCTATTTTGGGACTTCGAAAGCCTGTCGAAGACGGAGTGCAAGACGAAGCAAATACCATGGGATCTCGGCCCCTTTTTGGGATTTGGGAATATGTAACAAGAATGGGATGTCGGACCATGGGTTTACCCATGTTTATCCTTATTTTGTATGTATAAATAGAAGGCTAGGAAATGTAAAAAGTAGTTGAATAGTGCGCAAGTGTTGTGCAAGTTGGCTAAGTGCTAAGAGTGGGATTTGTGTGATCAAGAAGTGTAAGGCTTCCTACATACTGTGTGAGACTTGCAGAGCCAAGTGCAAGTCATTGTAAGAGACTGTGGAGAGATTTGAGCTGTAACACAAGGAAGAAGGATCTAGCAAGCTGTGTAGATGTTCTGTCCTATGAGGAGTGAGGTTTTGAGGCTCTATTCATGTAACCCATTGAGGAAGCTAATAAAGAATAAGAGTTGGTGGATGTAGCCCCAGGGTGGGGGTGAACCACATAAATACTATGTTATTCTGCTCTGTGCGATGTTCTGATGTGTTTATGTGTTATGTGCTAAGTGCTTTGATATAGATAGATAGATCTGTTTATGCTTTGTGCTTATGATGAATCTGGATGCTAGATATGACATCTGTGAACTTTCTTAGTGCTTGAATCTACTAGATCTGATCTAATTCCTTTGCTAAGTGATTATATACATTAGATCAGGGTGAATGCCGCGATGCTTTGTTTTTTCTATTGAGTAGATATTGGTTAGATAATGATGAACTAATGGTGCTAAGTTCTCTATTAAGTGTTATAATCACATATCCGTGTCCCAGCTAAGCTTGCAGACATCTGATTCCTACAACCACCCCTACCTCTAACTCGGGTGAGACTTCATCTGCTTCGCAGGTATTTCCGAAAGGGCCGGTAGTTAGGGTTTTGTTGGTGCGTTGTTGTAGCATTGAACCCTGGGTCTGCCCCTGTGCCAACAGTCGGCCCAGGCAGTTTGCTAGTTTTAGTATAAATACAGGAGACCAGTCTTCATTCTGGTAGGCATTCTCAAAACTATAGAAGCAACACTTGTGCACATTGCAGTTGGCCAATTTGTGCACAAGTTTGGAGGAGAGTTGTCGTTGCAGTTGCTGCAACTAGCGGATTTCGTTTCCCCCCTAGACTCTCTCTTGGTTATGGTTTGGACTCTCTGATAAGATCTCATTACTCCTATTTGGTGCGCTATCCTTGGAGAGAGGTTCTCTATCTTGTTTGGCTATCTAGCCCAGGGTTTTCTTCCATAATGATTCTCTACCAAGGTTAAGGTTCTTGGGGGTGGCTTCGGCCTATGGTTGGGTGACAATAGTGATATTGTCTATGGTTAAACGAGAACATCCATCATATTCTAACAGGATCTGGGTATGATGCACTACTTCTTAGGACTATAAGTATGGCATAGAACTCATGATATTTTTCCCGAGTCAAGGAAAATATACAATAGAGATATCGAAGAAGTTCAGTATGACAGAGTGCAAATCCATGCTTACACCAATTGTGATGGAGTTGAAGAAAATATATGATGCTCCTACTGATTTAGGTGAGATTGATCCACAACTGAGAGGATCATTGATGTTTATGGTTAACACTAGACTTGATATATGCTATGCAGTCAATGTACTTAGTCAGTTCATGAGTCAGCCGAGACAAACTCACTAACATCGAAAGATGTATTGAGATACCTACGATATGGCCTGAGATATTCCTCTAGTGTAGACTTGAGTTTGCAGGGATATGCCTATACAGATTGGGAAGAGAGTGCAATGGACCGTAAGAGCACATCCGATTGTTGTTTTACCTTGGGGTCTTCCATGGTTTCCTGGTGTAGTAGGAAACAAAGCTCTGTGGCCTTGAGTACTGCAGAAGCAGAGTATACAACATTGAGTGCGACAGCCCGCAAAGCAGTGTGGCTTTGCAAGCCTCTGCCATATTTATTTGATCATGAGATGGATCCTACCATTATTCATTGTGATAACTAGAGATGTGTGAAGCTCTCTGAGAACCCCTTGTTTCATGATATATCAAAACATGTTGAGATAAAATATCATTATATCAGAGACATGGTGAAGAGGAAATAAGTACATGTGAAATACCTTCCTACCCATGAGTAGGTTGCATATATCTTCACCAAACCGCTTGCCAAGACAAAGTTCAAGTACTTCTGTGAGAGACTTGGCCTGGTGGAGAATGACTCCCTAGATGAGAGGGAGTGTTGATGATTACATCTGTGTGAGATATCCTCCGGGACATAGACTGAGTGAGTTAGCTTGAGAGAGAGCCCATGAGTTGGGTGTGCCCATGAGATGGGTGTGTAGTTCCTCTCTAAGACAGATATGGAGCGTTTTGTGCCCCTATGTAGGGAATATGCTCATGTGCTGGGTGTGTCGTTATCTCTGAGATAGAGATGAAACATTGTGTTCCCCTGAGAAGGGACGATGCCCATGAGATGGAGTATCGTTTGATATGAAACGATGTGTACCCCTATGAGGGGTGAAGGATCCCATGTGATGGGTTTACTATTATTCTCTATGTAGAGAGTTGAGGTGATGTGATACTTGAGATGATTCTCCTGTGAGACTCAGTGAGATAGAGATATTTTGAGTAGGACGTCCCTGTGGATGAGCACATGTGGACGTGATCCTAATGGTTGATTACTAGTGAGTGTGTATCCTAATGATTTTCCTGTGAGACACAATGAGATAGAGATCTGTTGATTTGGATGTCCGTGTGGCTGAGCAAAGGTGGACGTGCCCCTATTTGTTGAGCACTAGTGGGTGTGTGAGATCCCTTGCTCTATTGTCTAAGAGTCGGACTTACTTGTAACCCTAATTGTGATGTAAAGGGTACAGGTCGGCCCCACCATAAAGTGAAAGATAATTAATGTAAAAGACAATTAATATGGTAATTATTAATTATATTCTAAGTTATTGAGGCCGACCCTGTTGTGCCAATAGAAACCACTTTTGATATGTCCAGTCTAGTATAAATAAAGGTGATTTCCTCATTGAGGAAACACAACACACATGTGAGTTTGGAAATTTCATCAAGTACTTGTTCTAGGGATGAGGTGTGCACCTCTCTTGGGTGCTAGTATTCTTGGTTTTGTGAGCACCCTTTTGTGTGCTAGGTTTATGGTGTGGGAGGTCTTTCTCTTGAAGAATATAACAAAGGATTGGTTGGGTTTTCTTCCCTTGTTGAGAAGGGTTTCCCATGATAATTCTTGTGTACTTGTGGATGGTATTTCTTCTTGTGATCTTGGTTATTGCAGCAAATTGTTTATGGTGTAACTGTAATTGTCCATGGTTCAAGTAAAATGATAAAATTGGAATAAACTTCATGCTTGAGCCTAGTTTAGTGAAAAATCAACATAAAGCTTATTATGGGCTGAAAAACAATTGTAAATCAATCGACCTTTGGATTTGGGATAAAAAATCTCCTATTTCACACACTCATCACTCTGGTTATCTTATATGGATGTGAAGTTTGGGTTTGCATTATATCTAGAGAATCTTGGAGAAAGATAAAACAAATCCAAAAGAATTTTATAACTTATAATCTCAAAATTAAGAGCAATACACCCTATCCTATTGTTCTCATAGAAGCAAGCCTTCCCCCCATTGAGAGCATTGTTATGATTAGGCACATAACATACAAGAACACGATAAACAAAATGGATGACAAGAGGCTCCCCAAAATTGCTTCAAACTCTAGCCAAAACCATCGACACCTCAAGCATAGATGGCATAAAGATGTCAAATATCGGCTAAATCATTGGGGAATACAAGAAGAAGCCATCATGTATAATATCGATAATATTACAAATATTATCACTTCTAAATTTAAGGAGAATATGTGGTGTGATAAAGAATTAGTGGATAAAAGGAAATTAAGATACTATAAGGAGGTGGTCAACTCTAATTTAGAATACCAAAATTACCTCTCTATTTCAAAAAGTGCAAATAAGAAAATCAACATTGCTAAAATAAGAACAAATCCTCACACAATACATAGTGAAATTGGGCATTGGACAACTCCCAAAACACCATGGGATGAGAGAATTTGTCACCTTTGTGACACTAAGCAGGTAGAAGATGAAAAACACTTTGTCTTGGATTTCCCTACCTATACCCATATTAGATCCCAATTTAAAAATATTCTTCACATTATCGACATTCCAAACCTCCTAAGTAATCAAAACTATGGTGATCTTGCAACACTTCTCTCGATTCTTTTTGAGCATAGTAATACAATTTTACAGAAATTGAAGTAATCTCTTACCTAATTTTTATTTTCTCTCTTTTATTGTACAAAAATATTTTTATTTTTGTTTCTATTTATATTTGACTAATAAAAAGCATTAATATATATATATATATATATATATATATGTTAATGTTTATGCCATTATTATAGTTCTTTGCATTTCAATAGATAAGAGCAACATAAGAACAAGATCACTGAGAAATACACATTCACAAGAGACACATCATTTATCCTGGGAAACCCTCTAGGGGAAGAAAACCCAACAAAAACTTCCTTATCATAAATTGCCAATACAATGT
>JASDQU010949211.1:48058-64564 GCA_032191745.1 Picea mariana | reverse complement strand
TAATCAATCTTTGAGAGCACTGTCTATTTGTTTATCATTTTTATGTTTGAATGCCATAAGCTGTATTGAGTTGTCCCATTGATCCACCTTTATAAAATACAAAAAACATTCAATTCTTAAGTTACCAAGCACCTTTGGTCTGCAACCACAAAGGGTTTCTTGGAGTGATAACAGGGAGTATGCTCAGCATTTTTTAAATGAGCCTTATTATTTTTTAAGTTTGGCAAGATCACACAAATATTTTTTTTTAAAAGAAGCTTGGTGATATTTTTGAGTAAAATTGTTGGCTTTATATTTATCCATTATCATTGTAAGAAGAATGTCATAATAATATCAAAATTTTACTTTGTTCTTTGTCCTAGACCTGGCCTGAAATCGAATAAGGAGTTCTAAGGATGATTATGCTTGTGTGATGGTGGTTTTCTTATGGTTGCTTTATGTGGTGATTTATGTCTAGTTTTGACATTATCAAACACACAAACTACAAAACAAGTTAATGAAATCAAGGCACATATAACTGAACACATATGATCAAATTCCTACAAAGTATAATCAAGCAACGTATTGAAACAATAAAGTCGACAATCACATTAACAATGAACATATCAAGCATCTGCAGTGCACATTCAAGCATTCAAAATCAACATTCAAGCATTTTAATTGTCAACATCAACATTCAACAATGATTCTACATCAATCATTGAAAGGGAAAATCAAGTAAATGAAACATTGTTAAGCATTCAAAATTGAAGATCATTTGATACTTGCAAATAGTTCTTTTTTGTAAGTGTGAAATCTAGTGAAGTTGAATTTGTAATTTTTGAGTGCATTCTCAGTTGAGCCCGACACCCAAGAGTCATTGTCATTTTGAGTCGAAATTGACAAGGTTGAGTGTTGAAACTAAAATCATTGTAAACATCACAATTTTGGGTGCATTTTTGGTAGTATCCAACCCCCTCAACTTTCTGGAATAAAAATCAAGAGAGCGAGTACAAGAGAAAGTGAACGAGAAGTGCAAGTGAGTGTGTTCAAATGGAGCGAAATCTAGAATTATTAGAGTTTTTGAACACTCTAATAAACACTATTGAAGACAACACAATGATATTGAACAAATCCACACTTCAATCAGTGCTAACTTGTTTGCAAGTGATGGAAGCTAAAGTTATACTTCTTCAAGATCAATCCCAATTACTAAATAATGAGTTGATAGATCTCAAAAATCAACAGCCGGTGAAGTGTTCTGAACTAGTTTTTGTTCAGAACAACCCTCTCTATGATGATGAAGATGATGATGATGTTGTTTTTTATCAACAGTCAGTGAAGGAGTGGTTGGATTAGTGAGAGGGGGGGTGAATCAGTAATAGAGAAATTTAATCCTTTTTAACCATATAATCCAAGTGTTATATCAATGTAGCATTATCATCCAACCACTGCAGTGTAAATAAGAAATGAACAAATGAACAATCATACAGACACACAGTACACCAGTGTTTTACGTGGAAACCCATAGCAGGACAAAACCACAGAATGCTTTTTCTTATATGTCTTGAAGAATTACATTCATTGGAAGCACCAACTTCAATTGTTTTCCAGCTACAACTGGAAGGAGGCTCCAACCCCCTTGTTTCTCAGGCTGCAACCTGAAGGAAGCTCCAACTCCCCTATTCTTTGGCTACAACCAGAAGGAGGCTACAACCCCCTATGTTCTTCGGCTACAACCGAAAGGTGGCTACAACTGAAAGGTGGCTACAACCACTTGTCCTTGCCCTGTCCAACCACCCTAAATTAGAAGTAGAATAATGGAACCACCTTCACACTATCACTGTGAGATATACCATTGTAAAAATGTACCAATTATTGGCATAGGAGCAGACCCAGGGTTCAATGCTCAAGAGTGCACCAACAAAACCCTAACTACCGGCCCTTTCGACAACACCTGCAAAGCAGATGAAGTCTCACCCGAGGTAGAGGCAGGGGTGGTTGTAGGACTCAGATGTCTTCAACCTTAGCTGGGACATAGATCTATGATTATAGCACTTAGCAATCATCTAGCATGGTTTATCCATCAATATTCAACCCTTACAGCAATTCACAGATAGCACAGAGTATCGCAGTGAGTACTTAGATCTAAGATAATTCATCACTTAGCCACAACAAGATAGATCGGGTTCAGCAGAACAAGAACTAAGAATATATCATATCTAACATTCATTCCTATCTCAGAAGCACAAATCATAACTAAATATATTTAATCACATCAAGCACTTAGCCAAGAAGGAGATAAACACATTAGGTCGAAGCATAGAGCACAATACACAAAGTTACCGTGGTTCACCCCCACCTTGGGGCTACGTCCATAAGATCTTCTTCTTTATTATCTTAGTCAAGCAGTTACAGCATAGAGCTTCAACAATCCTTGCTTTGCACATGACAGAAGATCTGCACAACTCCCTAGATCATTCTTCCTTGCACTTCAGCACAAAACAACTTGCGAGCTTCTTACAATCATGCACAGAGAATTTACAACATACATCCGATCACACAGATCCAGTTCTAGCACTAAGCCATCAAATATACATCAAATATATGTACTACTCTCTCCCCCTTCTCTTCTTACATTGCCTAAGTATCTATTTATAGATTACAAAAATGGGCCTAAACATGGGTGAACCCATGGGCTGACATCCCTTTCCCATTACATTAACCCAAAACCCTAAAGGGACCCAAAAATAGGTCTAGTTTCCCTAATTTCCACTTCGCGTTGCGCTCCATCTTTGGCAAGTTGTCGAAGTCCCAAAAACGGTCAAATATGACCAAGTATTCTTCAAAACTTGGTCAAGGGCCAACAGGCCCCCAACACTCACCTGTGACTCATCCCGAGTCACTCTTGTCTGATCAATTCCACTTCGAATGCTTCAAGTTTGGCTCGAGTTGCTTCAACCTGCTGTAGTGCAATAGCCTCTTTCTCAGTGAATTCCTAGATCACTGTGTCATTGAGGGGTCCTTCTAGGCGTTGTTCTACAGTGATGACAACCTGTTCAAATTCATCTTCCTGGCTTTCAAGTTCGGCGAACAGATAACATGCCTTTTCTTGGATTGGCTGAAGTTGTTGGGAGACTTCCATCACTTTACTTTACAGTGTATGTACCTTTTGTTGGGTTGCGCGTTGTTCTGTGAACCTCTTCATTCTTTCAACTAGGGTCAAAGTCTTTATCTGCGCCTGTAGTGTGTCTGCATGTTTATTTGCTTCTTGGAGTTCTGCCTCCAATGTCTACAATTATGGATTCTCTATGAGGGTTTCATAAGTCTAGACACTTCTAGCACTCATCTGCTTGCATTCCAGGGCAAAGGTTTTTAATCGGCCAACTACGCTTTAAGCAGTGGCCTCTCTTAGATCTCTTATTTCTTGGGGGGTCTCAGGCACGGTGCAGAGCTCCAGATCTGTGATGCGTTGTTGGAGTTGATAGATTACTTCTTCCAATTGGGTCACCTACTATGGGAGACAGTCTTCCATCTTCACTTCTATGACCTTCATAGAGTGAAGTGCTTTTTGAACCCTTTCCTGTACTTCAAGTTTCTCTGCTAGCAACTGTGCCTTTTCCCTGTCCCACTTCACTTTCAAGGCAATATTTTCCTGTTTTGCCTCACTCTATTGTTATAGAAGTGCTTTCTATGCTTGCATCAAAGCCTAGGTGGCTTGTGTTGTGTCTTCTTTGGCTCGTCGAAGGTGAGCTTCGACTTGATCAACAATCTGGTGTATATGAGTGGGCTCATCACCTGTTCCTGATGTTCTTCTTATCAAGGGTGTTTTAGAAACTACTCGATTGGATTGGAGTGCCTGCTACACTTCTTGTAGTTCACCCTTGATTCGGTTGAATATCTCCTCCTGCTTTGCTTCTTGATTTTCTGCGAGCTCTAGCGAAACATTATTCAGCTCAGCAATTAAGAAGTCAAAGTCATATGGGGTAAGGGTAGTTTTAAGAATGGTCCGGGTGGCCTTAGCTTTCTTTCGGGAGGAGGGTTTTGGTGGTGTAATATTTCTTTTCATGGAGGGGTCCTCCTCCTCTCTAGGTGGAGTAACCTCACCTCTGTTTTGCTCAACTTTGTGCCACCTAGTTTGTCACCATCACCTCCCTATGCATGTGAGATCGAAATAGTCTTTATGGACGTGCTAGGGACATCTTCAACTTCATCATCCTTCTTATTCTTGTTTGGCCCAGGTGTATCCAGCATAGCTTCAGGGATTTCCTCATCGGACATGTCTACGGGGTCTGCTGCAACAAGGAGGTCCACTGACCATTCCTTAGTAATCTCCTCCAAGTCATCTTATGTCAGCTTATAATAGGATTGGAGTTGTTGTTTATGCTCATCACTGCACGTTGTAATGTAGGTGAAGTGGCGGTCCACGCTGAATTTCATCAAAGGTCTAAACCTATGAAGTAAATTTGGGGTGATTTGTGGTGTAGACTGAATTGGATTCTTCAGTTGGTTGAAATAGGTGTGGAAGACATCATTGGACTGCCACTACTTGTTCATGTCATTGGAGTACCACAACATACAGAACTTCACGACTAGTGGTTCGAAAGGTTCGATCTCTGGAAAATTGGCTCCCTTTGGCATTTCCCAAGCAATGAAAGTGATGAGTATGAGCAACCAACTAAAGTGGAGCTCATACCCTTGGTCTTACACTCCTCTGCAATCCAGCTCTAACTGGTTTACAAGAAACTTTGCCCAATTCATCTGTAGTCCCTCGGCGCACTTCCCTGTGAGGTCAACTATGAAGCCAGTCACCTGTGTTGGTCTTTTCTTACGAACTAACTTTCTCGTGGTCATCTGATAGGCAAGGCACACTATGCTACTCTGGATAGAGGCTACCTTGTAGCCTCACATACATTTCTCTACATCGCCATAAGTTTCTTTTATCCTTTGTGCTAGTGCTCGGTCTGAGGTCTTCCCTAGGTAAAAGTATTGTGGGTCAGGGCCTTGCATGTTAAGTCATGTGATCTGATTGATCAGATTTGGATCCACAGTGATGCGGTGGTCCAACCATAAGTATCTGTCGTGGTAGCAAGACAGCAGCAACTTGACGCGTGTGTTGACTTCCTGGTGTCTTCTGAAGTGAGGGATCTTCATTACGTTAATCCATGTGGACTACGCGAGGTTCTGGGTCAAGGATTGTAGGACAATCTTAGGATTTCTGCCTTTAGTCTTGGTTAAGTACTTATGTGGGGTTAACATGCTGTAGGTTTTGCAATCTCCGAGGTCAAAATCATTAAATTTCAATGTTGTGAGCTTATCTTGGTCATCATGTATTGTGTGCACCCCTTTCGGAAGATACGCGGTGATCAAGGTGTAGTAAAAGTCTCTCGGTACACTTGCATGGTTAATATTTCCCCTCAAAGGTGGTATGTAAACCAACAGAATGCGTGGGATCAGCTTGGCATTTGCAATATCGTCTCTGTGCTTTGTTCTTGTCTCGGTTGTGGTTGAGGAAGGTCCTGCTCTGGGAGCAGTGGAGGGAGAAGCTTGGACTCCTCCTGTTGATGATACTTGCACACCTGCAAACATCCTTCTTTCTGACATGACTCTCTCAGCCATTAAGTCAATCACAACTTCTTCAACTACTTTATCAACAGTGTTGAGCTCGTCTGTCATACAAGCTTGGGTCCACTAGCTCAGGTGTGAAAATGAATTCAGAGACTACAATGAATAGTATGGGAACAAGGCAATGATCGTAGGGTGAAGTAATATCAAGTTTGAGGCTCAAATTCTCATTTAGCAAAAGTATTTTCGATGCGTGGTGCAACGAACTAAGTAGGGAAACTTAGCAACGGTCGGCTTGCAACGGATAAGAGGCTGCATTAACTGATGTTCTATCCATATGGCGTGGTCTAATAGTCCAGTGGTGAGCCATAAATACGTTTCAACCCATTCAGAGCAGAAGTTGAATGGTTATATTAGCTTCCAATGGCTATATTTATGTGCCATGACGAAGTGCCATAGGTCACTATTCTGAGATCCCGGCAAAGCTCGATTCCTGTGATTTTTCCTTCTGTGAAGTTTCCTCTCGAGTCTTCTTTAACTTTTCGATTTTGGCCCTCTTCTTACTTATCTTCCTAGCCTTTTTCCCAGTAAGCTTCATCTCGGTCATCCTTTTAGCATTTTGATTCTTATCTTCTCTCAACATAATCACTTCGCGTTGCTTAGGTTCTTTCTTCAGATCCAAGGGTAATACTCCTTCATCATATGGATTAGGTATTTCAGTCTTTTGTGGTTCCTCTAATTCTCTTATAACTTTGATACCCAAGTCCCTGGTGTTCAATGGCTTAGGTCTATCCTCTTATTCTTTCATCAAGTACGAGATCCTTCTAAGCATAAATTCCATGAGTTATTGCTTCTTTTTTTCTAGAGCGTCCTTTTCTTATGTTCTCTAGATCTGTTATTTTTCAATCTAGATCCTACCTAACAAATCTAGAAATGGGGCATGGTCCTCAATAAATTTAATAACTTCGAATTCTTCCTCTGTCGAAGTTCCATGGGTACTCATAGCTATCTGGGTAATTATTCCACATAGGGTTACCATTTTTCCTTTAAACAATCTAATGGTTCCTAGTGAAGGGACCGGAGCAGGCCTTCCTAGGGTTTTCCAAGTGCTTTCTGTCATAATGTTCATCGTTGTTCCCTCATCCAGAGCACAGTAAATGTCGAAGTCTCCTATGCTTACTTCAATTTTCTCCTTTTCTTTGAAGATCCCTGACAAACTGACATCCTTATGGTCATCTATGGTTTATTTTATTTTCGGTAACATGATCTCTGATTCTTTTTGGGGTTCTTCTATATTTTTAGTCTATTGATCTCCTTCAGATTTTTCTTGTTCCATATTCAGATTTTCAATTCTAGCAATCATTCTATGGAAATCCAATACTTCATGGTCCATAGCTTTACAACAGAAGCAGCTAGGGTTTCTCCCAGTGCATTCCTTAGCAATATGTCATGGTCTTCTGCAATTGTAACAAAGAGTTAATCCTCTCTTTCACTTCAATGATCCCCAACTCTTTTTGTACTGCATGCTAGGATCATAAGGGTTAGCCTACAAAAGTTTCTTTCTAGCGTCCTGCATCCATTGGTTAGTCCAAAAACTCTTTCTATGCATAGGTATAACATATATTTCACTATTCCTATCAGACCTATTCATATCAAACTTTCTTTTATCTAACAATGCTTTAGTTTTTAAGCTGAGACCAAATTTATCAAGCATACCTAAATCCATATGTTAGAAGTAAAAATTTTCACTTATTTTCTTTCACGGGGCACAAAGCTTTCAGATCTAAAACTTGAACTATTCTTACCTTTACTAGAGGCTAAAGCTTACGGATCTTACCTCTTTTCTATAGAAATTTCTACTTTTATCTTTCTTAGAGCACAAAGTGTTTAGATCTCACTTATTTTCTTCAGTATCAACCTCTTTTCTTGCATATATGACCTCTTTCCTTTAGATCTGACCTTTCTTTCTCGGCACAAAGCTTTGCAGGTCAAGTAGAATACTGCACACTAGGGCAACATTTCTACGCACAAAGCTTATTTCGCACAAAGATTTTTCTTCTTTAGTTCCCAGCAATCACAGTTTCAGGTCCCGACAACGGAACCATTTGTTGGCACAGGGGAAGACCCAGGGTTCAACACTCAAGAGTGCGCCAACAAAACCCTAACTATTGGCCCTTTTGGAAACACCTGCGAAGCAAATGAAGTCTCACCGGAGGTAGAGGCAGGGGTGGTTACAGAATTGAGATGTTTGCAACCTTAGTTGGGACACAGATCTATGATTATAGCACTTAGCAATCATCTAGCATGGTTTATCCATCAATATTCAACCCTTACAGCACTTCGCAAATAGCACAGAGTATCACAGTGAGTACTTAGATCTAAGATAATTCATCACTTAGCCACAACAAGATAGATCGGGTTCAGCAAAACAAGAACTAAGCATATATCATATCTAACATTCATTCCTATCTCAGAAGCACAAAGCATAACTAAATCTATTTAATCACACCAAGCACTTAGCCAAGAAGGAGATAAACACATTAGGTTGAAGCATAGAGCACAATACACAAAGTTACCATGGTTCACCCCCACCCTGGGGATACGTCCACAAGAACTTCTTCTTTATTATCTCAGTCAAGCAATTACAGCACAGAGCTTCAAAAATCCTTGCTTTGCATAGGACAAAAGATCTGCGCAACTCGCTAGATCCTTCTTCCTTGCACTTCAGCACAAAACAACTTGTGAGCTTCTTACAATCATGCACAAAGCATTTACAACATACATCCGATCACACAGATCCAGTTCTGGCACTAAGCCATCAACTATACATCACATAGATTTACTACTCTCTCCCCCTTCTCTTCTTACATTGCCTAAGTATCTATTTATAGATTACAAAAATGGGCCTAAACATGGGTGAACCCATGGGCTGGCATCCCTTTCCCGTTACATTAACCCAAAACCCTAAAGGGACCCAAAAATAGGTCTAGTTTCCCTAATTTCTGCTTTGCGTTGCGCTCCATCTTTGGCAAGCTGTCGAAGTCCCAAAAACGGTCAAATATGACCAATTATTCTTCAAAACTTGTTCAAGGGAAAACACCAATAAACTTGAACCATGCATCAACCATGCATCAACCTGTACATCAACCTGTAACCAACCTTTACCATAAACAAGTGCATCAGCCATGCACCAACCTATACCAAACAACCTGTAATCAACTTGTACCATAAACAAGTGCATCCAACCATGTACCAATTATGTACCAATCATGCGTCAACTACTCATCAACTATGAATCATCAATATGTACCAAAATCATCAACTATACACCTCATGTATGTGTCAACTCATCAACTACTTGTCTCAACCATGTACCCAACATGTACCTTAACCAAAATCCCTCATCAATTTCATCATCCAAATATGATTTGTAACTCTGTAATAGACCTGTTGTATATTATCACATACCTGCAAACCTTCCTTAACTTTAACAACAAGAGACAAGCATTTTCATCAAACTTTTCTTTAGTCTCACATGACTAGTTTTGGATTAGTCAACAACCCTAACTTGAAATAATCATAACTATGTGCATGTAATGAATAAAGATCTAAAACTGATACACAATGTTCTTCTCTTTGTTTTATGCAATTCATCCAGGCATCACTACTTGGAACCTCTCAGAAAAGGAGTTATAGCAAAAATAGCATACCTTGTTGAATTCTGGCTTATTCTAGAAAGCAACCTTGTAGACCGTGCCCAGCATGGAATATTTGTTAAATCGATCTGAAAATTCTATGCAGCATACTATAGACTGTACTCTAACCAACACATTTTGTCTTACTTAATTTTTATCTGTTATGAATAAGTTATGATGTTTTTACCCGAAACACCATTTTTAGACTAGTTTTAGGACTAGCCACAAACCCTATTTTCCATGGAGTTTAACTCCAAAAATGAAACAACCCACAAGATGATTTTTTTACCAATGATACTTGGATATGTTTCCTCAATGGAATATCAATTTCACGGTCTGAATCATTCTATAAAAAATGTTATTGCGAAAATGGTGAGATGACCTGTAAATAACATACCTTAGAAAGCATCATCAAAAGAATTTATCCTCCCTTGAATTTCGGCCCTTTTTTCTTCACCTTACCTCTGAAATTCAGCTTATACATCCTTTGGTTACCTCAGTCACCTATAGATATTCAATATGATCAAGTGTGATGTAAAATGAGAGAGCCTTGCCTCTTATTTATACTCTCCATCTTCTAGGTCACTTAACGCATTTATAGGTCACTTAACTTATTTTCTTCATTTTTTAGGGCTCACTTAACTTATTTTCCTCATTTTTTAGGGCTAACCTTTTTCCATAATTAGAAATTTCTCCATTACTTTATCATTTAAATATTCCTCCTTGACTTTGTCATGTCACTTTGTCATTTAAATAATCTTCTTTGATTTTGTCACTTCACTTTATTATTTAAATAATCCTTCTTGACTTTGTCACTTTACTTTATCATTTAAATAATAATTTCTTCTTTGCAAGATCTTTGACTTCTTTGGCCTTTTGGGGCTTTAAGCCAACATATGAGGGTCCTCCAACTTTGTAAGGCCATAACTCTCAAACCGTGAGGAGTTATGTGACGTTCCACATACCACCAGAAATGGCATGACATGTACTATCCATATGGAATAGTATTACCTTCAAATATATTAAAACTCATACCATTATACATGAAACAACATTGGGTCCATTACCCAAACCTTTGTGCTACCGAACTTTCTTCAAGGGTTGACATCAATGACAACCAACCTTAATCAACAATATCCCCCTTTGGAATTGATGGAAACACTCTGATGCAATACTGAAGTTATGTCAAGCAATACTGGAGACATATCACTCATGCTCCCCCTGGAAACATGCCTCTGTCCTCTGCATCTCTGTGACCATTTCTCCCCCTGGAACCATGCCTCTATCCTCTACATCTAATGAATCTCCCCCCCTTTATCATCAATGAAAAAGGTATCTTTCCATTCGGGGCTGCTCCCCCTAACTGAATTGTCCTCTTTATAGTGCTTCCTTGTGTACATATAAGACATATAAGATAAGCATTCAAAAGAATTCATTTTGGAGTAGAAATAACTTCGAGTCTTTGGCGAAGATACTCAAAGGATTCCCATGGAAGTGGTTTTGTAAATATTTCTGCCACTTGTTATTTTGTGCCCACTTACTCAACTTTGATGTTCTTTTCTGCAACATGTTCCTGTAGAAAGTGATACTTGATTGGAATGTGTTTCATCTTGGAGTGCATCACCGGGTTCTTTGAGATACTTATGGTGCTTGTATTATCACAATAGATTGGAATGGGCTCATCATACTCAACCTGTATATCTGTCAAAGTTTGTTTCATCCAAAGAACCTGTGTACAACATGATGTTGCTGCAAGATACTATGCCTCGGCTGTAGATAGAGATATTGATGATCGTTTCTTGCTTAGCCATGATACTAAACACCCACCCAAGTAGAACATTGCTCCATTTCCACTTCGTTGGTCATCAATACAACTTGCCCAATCTTTATCTGTGTGGGCAATAAGAGATATATCCTTTCCTTTTGGATACCATAATCCAAACTCTTTTGTTCCTTTGAGATATCTAAAAATTCTCTTCACTACTAATACATGTGATTCCTTTGGTGCTGCTTGAAATCGTGCCACATGTCCAATTGCCTCCATTACATCTGGTTTGGATGCTGCAACATATAGTAGGTTGTCAATCATTGACCTGTATTGCCTCTGATCTGTAGACTTTGAATCATCATCTTTGCTTAACTTGCAACTGGTTTGCATGGGAGCGATAACTGGTTTGCAATATTCCATTACAAACCTCTTTAGCATTTCTCTGAGATACTTGGTTTGAGAAATAAAAATTCATTGGTTGCTTTGACACATCTAAAGTCCCAGAAAGAAGGATAGTTCTCCAAGTAATGACATTTCAAATTCATTATGCATATCCTTTGCAAATTTCTGGCTTAACCTATCATCACCACTACCAAAAATAATATCATCAACATAAACTTCAATTAATAAAATATTACCTTGACTTACCTTGATGTAGAGGTTGTTGTCTGCACTTCCTTTTCTGAACCCTGCCTGTTGTAGATATTTATCCAATCTAGAGTACCATGCTCTAGGAGCTTGTTTTAGACCATACAAGGCCTTCTTTAAATTGCACACATAGTCTGCATTCTTTGACAACTGAAATCCTTTTGGTTGTTCAATGTAGACTTCTTCTTCAAGTTCCCCATTCAGAAAAGCTAATTTTATGTCCATCTGATACACTTTAATATTTTTGGAGCATGCATAAGCTAAAAGCAATCGGATTGCTTCCGTTGTGGAAACTGGGGAAAATGTCTCTTCAAAGTCGATTCCTTCAACCTATGCATATCCTTTACATACCAATATATCTTTGTTCCTTGTAACCTATCCATCTTCGTTCAATTTATTCCTGTATACCCACTTTGTGTCGATCACATTCTTATCCTTTGGTCTTGGAACCAATTCCCAAGTGTCATTTTTCTCTATTTGATCCAATTATTCATCCATGGCCTTGTTCCAAAATTCATCCTTGTTGGCCTCTTCAAAATAGGTTGATTAAATCGTAGATGTGAGTGCTAGGTGTGTTTGTTCTGGTGAACGGATTCTTCTTCTAGTCTCAACTCCTGCGTCTTTGTTTCCGACAATCTGATCTTAAGAATGATTATTTTGTACTCATCTTCTAGGTGTCTTTGAAGGCACTTCATGAACTTGCTCTTCTATTTATGTCGAATTCTCTTCATCTTCCTCTTCTACTTCTTTTTCATCTTCTGCTTCTTCTTCGAAAGTTGTTTCATTGATTCATTTTCTTCTTCATTTGATTCTGGTTTGTCTGTTTCATCAATTGTTACGTTGATGCTTTCTACAACTTTGTTCAATCTCATATTGTAACACTTGTATACTTTCCTTGTACTTGAGTAACCAACAAGTACTCCTTTGTCCACACGAGAGTCAAAATTTCCCATTTTTCCATCTTCTCTTTTGATGTAGCATTTTCTTCCAAAAACTATGAAGTGTTTCACATTTGTTGGTCTTCCTTTCCATATCTCGTAGGGAGTTTTTTCAATGTTGTTTATGAGCATTACTTTGTTTTGAATGTGAACTATTGTATGCACTGCCTATGTCCAAAATATATCTGTCAATTTGGAATCCATTAGCATTGTTCGATCCATTTCCTATATTGTCTTGTTCTTTCTTTCAACAACTCCATTCTGTTGAGGTGTCCTAGCAACGAAGAATTTCCTTTTTATTCCATGATTGTTGCAGTAGTCCATAAATTCCTTTGAAGTGAACTCTCCTCCATTATTATATCTCAAGCATTTGATTTTTGAATCCATTTCATTTTCAACCATTTCCTTGTAGATCTTGAAGTTTTCAAAAGCTTCTGACTTATTCTTGAGAAAGCAAACTGCAGTCATTCTTGCATAATCATCAACTAATAACATAAAGTATTTCTCACCTTTTAAACCCTTTGTTGTAGTTGGTCCAACTAGATCAGTATGCACAATTTTTAGTGGTCTTGTCATTGAATATTCCTTTGATTTGAACCTGGTCTTTGTTTTCTTTCCTTGTTGACAATGCTTTCATAAATTATTGGTTGGTTTCGTGATCCAGGGAATTTCTTTGACTGTTTCTCTTCTTATGACTTTGACAAGGTTATGAAGATGTATGTGACCCATTCTTTTGTGCCATAGCCAACTTTCATCTTCCTTTCCTAGACAACACTTTTCATTTCCAATTTCACTTAGTACATATATGTTGCTTGAAGTTCTCGCAGCTGTAGGAATCAATTTTCTTGAACCTTCTTTTCTTATATTGCACTTTTGTGAATCAAAAGTAACTTTATGAACTTAGTCACACATTTGACTCACACTTAGAATATCATGTTTCATATCTTCTAATAGTAGAACATTTTTTGCCTTGGTATTCTTGTTCCCAATTCTGACTGTTCAATTTCCAATGATTTTAGCTGAATCATAATTACCGAAGGAGACTAATCCATCTCTTTCCTTTTATAATGTAAGAAACATGTCTCTATCACCTGTCATGTGTTTTGAACAACCACTGTCAACATACCAACCACATTTCTTATGCATAGATTATAGAGCGAGTGTGCATTCTTCATTGTTATATTGATCTTGCTTTCTTATCCATGTCCTTTTCTGAGGTTCTTGTCTGTGACTGTTGTTATTTTGTTGCAGTTCTCTAGGAGGGACTGTCATTTTGCAATCTTTGGCCATGTGTCCAAAATTGTTACATTTGTAACATTCCACTTCAGTGCTCAAATATTCAAACCTGTTGTAACTTCTTCTTTTTGTTTCACAAGGCCTTCTTGGATAACCCCTTTGTGTATGAATTTCAAAGTTGTTTGTTGTCCTGTTGTTAGCTCTTCAATTCACAACTTTATGTCCAAAATTATTACGTGCATAACATAAACCAAAAAAGATAGTTTGATACCTGGGAGTTGAATATATTATGAAAGGAGGTACTCTTATAAAGTCTTCTTCTTCCTGAGGCCTATCTGTTGGTTGTTGATTCTGAAATCTGAATCTTCTCGGTGGAGGAGTGTCCATGTAATCTTCCTTATAGATCTTCCTATCCCCCTTGATTGTTTCTGCATAGATTTTTGGATATGTTTCTTGCTCTATTTTTTTGGAGCTTGATCCTTTTTCTATCTGATTGTATCCAAGTCCAGATTTTTCATGATGAGATTTTGGAATGTTGATAATCTCATCTAAAAATTTTGAGTTGTTCTTCATATTTTTCTTTTGAAGATCCTTTCTTAATGTGACAATATCTGCTTCCAAATTTTCAATGATCTTGTCTTTTTCTTCTATTTGTTCTTTGAGTGCTTCTTCAATTATTTTGTCTTCTTCTATTTGAACCTTCAAATTTGTGATCATTTGTTCTAGTTCTTGAGTGTCTTCTTTCTTGTCTAGTTCTTCTTGTAGTTTCTTGTTTTTCTTCTTTTCTCTTATGATAACTTCTATGGCATACATTAATTCCTCTCGGTATTCAACTTTTGCCTCTTCAATTTCTTCTTCCACTTCTTCATATTCTTCTTCTGCTTCTTCATATTCTTCTTCAGAGTCTTCTTTATCAGAGTCTTCTACTGCCATGAATAGAACTCTTTCTGTCTCATTGTCACTGACTTCATCTTCATCTGATGATGAGATGTCTTCTTTGGTGCATAATATTTTCTTGAAAACTTTCTCCGTGGTTCTTTTGCCTTTATATGTTTGTTTTCCTTTTGAGTAACCTTCATCATTTCTCTTTTTATTATAAGGACATTTGTTAGCAAAATGACCAATACCATCACAATTAAAACAAATTAAAGGAAGCTTACCTCTATACCTATCGTCAGTTCCCTTGTTCATTCTTTTGACAAAGTTGTCCACTTCTTCATCATCTTCCGAGATGTCACTGTTGCTGCTATGTTCTTCTTTTTTTCTTCCCTTTTGCTTTGAATTTTTGGATGCTTTTAAGGTCGCTTCTTTTATATCTGGATTTTCCTATTTAGTTATCATTTCATATGCTGTGAAGATTCCATGTAATTCATCCATGCTTATTGAGTTTAGATATGATCTTTCTTCTAGTGTTGATATCTTAGGGTCAAATCTCATAGGAAGAGATCTTAGTATTGTTTGAACAATTACAAATTCTTTGATTTCTTCTCACAATCCTATGATTGCATTTATTGTTTCATCAACTCATAAAAAGTAAGTTGCAATATTCTCATCTTCCTTCATCTTAAGTTGTTCGAACTGACCTCTATAAGTTTGAAGCTTTGTTGCTTTGACTTTTGAATCTCCTTCATAAATATTTTGAAGTTTGTCCCAAATCTCTTTAGTGGATTTACAATGTACAACTTTGGTGAATATCGTTTCACTAAGACCATTCAGAAGTGCTTTTTTGGATTTGGAATTATTCTGACCAAGTTTCACTTCTTTGTCATTTGTTGGTGGAACTGCTGGTGTTGTGTATCCATCTACAATTGATTGCCAAATTTCAAATCCCTGTGCCTGTATATATATTTTCATCCTTATGCTCCAAAATGCATACTTTTGTCCATTGAATTATGGTATTCCATTTTTATACAATTTTTTGCTCTCCATGATCTACCTTTCAGTGGTTAAACTGATTTATGAAGGAACATGCTCTGATACTAATTGTTAGATTACTGAGAGGGGGGATGAATTAGTAATAGAGAAATTTAATCTTTTTTAACCATACAATCCAAGTGTTATACCAATGTAGTATTATCATTCAATAATTGCAGTGTAAATAAGCAATGAGAAAATGAAAAATCATACACATACACAATACACCAGTGTTTTACGTGGAAACCCAAAGCGGGAGAAAACCACAAATTTTTTTTTCTTATATGTCTTAAAGAATTACATTCATTGGAAGCACCAACTTCCTTTGTTTTCCAGCTACAACTAGAAGGAGGCCCCAACCCCCTTCTTTCTCGGGCTACAACCTGAAGGAAGCTCCAACTCCCCTATTCTCTAGCTACAACTAGAAGGAGGCTACAACCCCCTATGTTCTCTGGCTACAACCACTTGTCCTTGCCCTATCCAACCGCCCTAAAGTAGAAGTAGAATGATGGAACCACTGTCACACTATCACTTTGAGATATACCACTGTAAACTTGTACCAATAAACATGAACCATGCATCAACCTATACCTCAACCTGTAATCAACCTGTACCATAAACAAGTTCATCAACCATGCATCAACCTGTACCAAACAACCAGTAATCAACATGTACCATAAACAAGTGCATCCAACCATGTACCAAGTATGTACCAATCATGTGTCAACTACTCATCAACTATTACTCATCAATATGTACCAAC
>JASDQU010949211.1:32713-47958 GCA_032191745.1 Picea mariana | reverse complement strand
TCATTTAAATAATAATTTCTTCTTTGCAAGCTCTTTGACTTCTTTGACCTTTTGGGGCTTCAAGCCAACATATGAGGGTCCTCCAACTTCGTAAGGCCATAACTCTCAAACCGTGAGGAGTTATGTGACATTCCACATACCACCAGAAATGGAATGACATGTATTATCCATATAGAATAGTATTACCTTCAAATATACTAAAACGCATACCATTATACATGAAACAGCCTTGGTTCCATTACCCAAACCTTTGTGCTACCGAAATTCACTACCGAACTTTCTTCAAGGGTTGACATCAATGAAATTATGATGATGAAGATGATGATGATGATGTTTTTTATCAACATTCGATGAAGGAGAAACTCAAAAAGATAACTCCAAATGCATAAAAAGATGAAGTTATTCTTGAACCTACATTTCAAGAGTTTTCTTTTGAGTTTAGTGAAGAAAACCTTTCAATGATGCAACAACTTGCAATAAATCAACTTTCAAAATTTTCAAAGAAACTAGTTCAAAATACTCTTTCCAAGCCCATCATCAAACCTTGGGAAGAAATCAGGTACAACAAGAATAGAACGGGACTAAGATATGACAAGGAAGTTACCTTTCATATTCTCGATTATTCCAGACCAATCTAGTTCCAAAGTGTTGGATTCCTTCAAGAAGTTTCAACTTCACCTGTTTAAATTCAACATCATAATGAAAAGTGCCAACATTGTAATCGATTTGGTCACAAGGAGAATCAGTGTTTTGATCTCCATCCTTGCGAGCATTGTGGCAAGCATAACCATTCTCCAGATAGATGTTCAAGACTGAAGAAACCTACAAGATTGAAGATTCACTATGAGTGGATTGATCCTTGGTAGTGGTCATCAAAAACCAAGTGATTATATAATTCTTACTATAGAATTCAATCTTGAGTAAAGACCAATCTTGTTGCACATAGCATTTTTGTACCTCACATAAGTGGTCCTCTTATGGCATAGATTTCAAGCATGGCCCTCACAGGATGGTATTGTTAGAATATGAATGAATGTGCTCATTTTACCATTGACAATATCACTATTGTCACCCAACCATAGGCTGAAGCCACCCTCTGAGCACCTTAGTCTTGACAGAGAATCACTCCGGAAGGAAACCCTAGGCTAGATAGCCAAACAAAGGGTAGTGCACCTTTCCCCAAGGATAGTGCACCAACAAGAGTTGATCAGATAGTCCAAACCCTAACCAAGAGGTAGTCCAAGAAAAACGTGATCTGCTAGCTGCAACAGCTACAATGGCAGCTCTCCTCCAAACTTGCGCACAAAAACTAGGCACTGCAGTGCGCACAAGTGTTGCTCTACAATTCTGAGACTGTCTGCCAGAATGAAGAATGGCCTCCTGTATTTATAGTAATTATGGCTAACTTCCTGGGCCGACTTCTCATTCTAGGTATCTGTCTGTTCAGTATATATTATTTATTCTGGCTGACTTCTTCTCTTGGAGCCTAATAACCTAATACAAGTTATCTTCTTGAGTCGACATGTCTTCTAGGGTTATTAGCCAACTCAATAGGGTTTCTTCTTGCTTCCTAGAATATTCCATTCTCGTCAGGTTTACACGTGGAGGTAAATACCTCCCACAACAATCATAATATCAACACTCCCTCCTAGCTAGGGAGGTATTACAGGTAATGGTCTTGAGCACAAACATACCATTCACCCGGTAGCATCAACATAGTTGTATAGACTATCTCATGACTAGATCATGAGCACCATCATCACAATCAGTGTCATCGGTTGCATCATCTCTTGGAACCATACTCTATCTGAGTAATCAGACATGATGCTCACTCCACAGAGTGACACAGGAGCCATTCTTTTAATCTAGAAGAATAAATGTTCTGAACCATTTTCTATCTGGGAAATCTCTATTCATTGATCCTCCATCTAGATGATAATCATTTTCAACACTGTTAATAGTCTTCAAGGCAATCGGAACAATATCATTCAATAGAACACAACCGTGTCTATCCATAGTAATACACAACTACAATCGAGTGGTACACTACCACACCAAGTAGCACACAGGTACTTGATCAAACAATGGAACACATCCACCATAGTAGTATACATCTATTGTCTGGAGACATATAGTCTTCATAACAATCATTTGATATCAACCTACACATAAACAATGTTATGATATAAACTGAATCATCTGGGCCATTCTTCCACTCACATCTGTGAGATCTTGGAAGAGCGACTACCCTCAAAAAGGTAAGACATCAATGATGAGTTATCTGGACTATTCTTCTCAAGAAAGGAAAAATAACTGTCCTGATTTCTGAGCATGGACCATTCCCCACACTGGTCCATTCCTCTGACACCAAACAAAGTGTAACCTGGAGAGAATGAGTCTGCCCTAAGGAATGTCTGTCCCTAATTGCTAAACTTGGACCATTCCCCACCCTGGGCCATTCCTCCAGCACTAAACAAAGTGCAACTTGGAGAGAATGAATCTACCCTAAGGAATGACTATCCAGACCATTTCCCATGTTAACCACAAGAGGAAATGACTGTCCTACACCAACCTCCAAAACGGACCATTCCCCATGTTAACCACAATGGGAAATCGCTATCCGACAAGGTAGGCCAGTCTTCTTGAGTAACCCTCAAGAAGAGAGACTACCCTAGACCACTCCCCATGTTAACCACAACGGGAATTCGATGTCTATGGTACATCAATAATCCATCGAACCATTTTCATTACAAAAATGACCATTCGATTTGGATCATATTCCGAACTGGAAAATGCCTGTCCATTAGAAATCTCAAACCACTTTTCGAACTGGAAAGGAACTGCTCATCCTGGACCATTTTTCGAACTGAAAAATGATTATCCATTAATCAATAACACATCAGTGCTCCCTCCCAACCTAGAAGTCATCTCTTCCTTTTTCAATAAGGAAGTCGTCTCCACGAGCTCTAGCTTGAGTATGAAAACTCTTTCATCTTGGATAGAAGCTTTACCAAAATGTTTGTTTATCTGCTCATCTGTGGAGATATATATATATATTGGAGAACCACTTCTCTTTTTTGGACTTCATCATGGAGAATGTAATGCTTGATCTCAAGGTACTTTGGTCTTTCTGGAACACTGGTTTTTTCTGAAGGCTTCATATAGCTCTGATCAATATAATGTGTCATTATTGGATTCATCTTTTGTTCCCCATTAGCTCATAACATCGTGGCAAGGCTCAAACTAGAACATATCCATGTGGTCATTATGAGATTCGATCTTCTGAGTAATATTCTTGATATAATATCTTTGTTATAGAAAATCTTCACCATGCTTATGTTGTGCACTGGAGGTTATCCACCAAGTTATCTTCTTCTATCTGCATACAAGGTTCTCTTTCTGGTATGCTTCAAAGTCTTGAGGTTGCTCTTCATACGATCTTTCTTCAATTGCTCTAGAGAATAGTCTTTGCATTCATCTGATGTAGAACTCCAACCCATGGATATTACGGATGAGATAAAGACTCATGTAGAGGTATGTCTAATTTATTGGAACAAGTAATCATCATAGTCTTCTCCCTCCATCTGGGAGAACCTCTAGTTATGGGTCTTGCAATGATTTCATATATACATTGTTCTTCATCACAAATTTCAGTTCCTCTACTTGATTGCTTTTATTGAGTTCATATCAGGTTGGTGATCTTGTGATTCTTATTACATTGACTGGTTGTTCTAGCTTCTTTTTCTTTCTTGGAATCTTTATGTTCTTCCTGATGTTTTTATTTAGCTCTTGGGTCCATGGAGTTTCTTATAGATTCCATGCCCTAAATATTTCACTTCTTCCTTTCATTATAGGATCACGGATGTGGATGGAAAACCAGGGATACTTTAAGGCTTCTCTTCAAAGAAGACTTCTTCTAAGGCCAAACTGAACATGTACTACCTTTCGTGGCTACTACCATGGATATATACTTCATCATCTTCAATGGATCATAGTATTATCTCCCTCCTAACCCTTGTGTCATGTATGAGTGCATGTTTTTCTTTTGGAAATATATAATCAGCTCCCTCCATCTAGGAGAGTCCATGCTTTCGTCTGCATCCTTATTGCCTTCTACAAAGTGTTACAAATATTTTTCCAATATTCTCTTGATTGCTGACTTCTTTATGTCTTTTCTTTTTCTAAGTCTCTTTAGGATTGATTGTAATTTTGGCTTATCTTTTAATAACTTCCACATGATTTGTTTGATGTATTTCATCCTTTCATGTGTGTTATTTGAATTGTATAGCGATAGCAATCTGTATCTTGTTGTTCTTCCATAAGTATAGTTCTTCTTGGAACATATTATCTTCTAATAGATAGATATACAAGATATGTATAGATTCTATGCAAACAAGATATGTACAAGTACTAAGAACAGTATTGTTACCTTCAGAAGAAGAAGTCTCTTTCATCCTGCTTAGTCTTTTTTGTAGGTTCCTTTTCTTCAACAACTGATGCTTCGTGTTTCTCCTTCCTTTTATTTAGCTCGAGACAATGATTCTTGTAGTGACCATACTTTCGACAGTTGAAGCATTATTTTTCTGAAATATCTTTCTCTTGATTTGGCTTCCTCCTTGAACCAAACTTACTTTTGTTCCTGAAGTTATTGAATCTTTTTGTGAAGGCTTGATCATCGTATTTCTTTTGGGGTTTCTCTTTTGCATTGATCCTGGATTCTTCTTGAGCACAGCAAGTCCAAAGTTCTTCAAATGTAGGATTCTCCTTTCTTGTGTTCATGCTTGCAGCAAATGCATCCCACGTCTTGG
Source organism: Picea mariana (assembly GCA_032191745.1). Taxonomy (NCBI): domain Eukaryota; kingdom Viridiplantae; phylum Streptophyta; class Pinopsida; order Pinales; family Pinaceae; genus Picea; species Picea mariana. The sequence continues at coordinate 43,150 of JASDQU010949211.1, read as the reverse complement.
GAAGACCATTGAGTACCATGTTTACCAATTCCTCCTCTGAAATGATCTCTTCAATAGCTTGTAGTTGATCTCTTAACTGGGAGATCCTCACAATGTACGATGTTATGCTATCATCATCATTCATCTTCATGCCACGGAGCTCATTCTTTAGACTCATTATTTGTCCAATGTTTATAACTAAGAAGAGGTTTGTTAGGGCATCGTACATCTTCTTTGATGAGTCAAGATGGGAGATGTATGGTATCAAGTGGTCTTTTATAGAGTCCACTATGATACTCATGGCATTGATGCCACCATCTTTGAACTTCTCCATAACTGCAATGTTCTATGGTTCCTTCTCTTTTCCTTCTTCAAACTCTGGTTCCACAATCTTTCATTTCACGATATCCAGCACTTTATTCTTGGCAAGGATGAGGTCAATCCTTGTCTTCCACGCTCTGAAGTTAGAAGCTCCATCTAACTTGTTTTCTAACTTCATAAAGTAATTCATGGCTGCTTTGACTTGTTCAACCCTAGATCTGACCAAAAACTCAAACTTGACATCTTGGCTTGTTGAGAGTACCAGGAGATGTGCTAGGCTAGGGCGCACTGATCTATCTAAAAATTAGGTCAATCCCTTCACTTAAGGTGCCTCAACGAGAGGATTAGGGTTTCTACAAATGCACCTGCCAGTAACCCTAGCGGCAGTGCTATGGTGATTGCTCCTGCTAGAAACCCTAGTGACATTTCTTCAACGAGCTTAATATCCTTACGGCTATGTTTCCTTCTAGTGGTTAGAGTGAATGAAGGAGGTGTGGGCCCATAACCTGTTAGAATATGAATGAATGTGCTTGTTTTACCATTGACAATATCACTATTGTAACCCAACCATAGGCTGAAGCCACCCTCCGAGCACCTTAACCTTGATAGAGAATCACTTCAGAAGCAAACCCTAGGCTAGATAGCCAAACAAAGGGTAGTGCACCTTTCCCCAAGGATAGTGCACCAACAAGAGCTGATCAAATAGTCCAAACCACAACCAAGAGGTAGTCCAAGCCAAACATGATCTGCTAGCTGAAAAAGATGCAATGGTAGCTCTCCTCAAAACTTGTGCACAAAAATGGGCATTGCAGTGCGCACAAGTGTTGCTCTACAATTCTGAGACTGCCTGCCAGAATGAAGATTGGCCTCATGTATTTATAGTAATTCTGGCTAACTGCCTGGGCCGACTTCTCATTCTAGGTATCTGTCTATTCAGTATATATTATTTATTCTGGTCGACTTCTTCTCTTGGAGGCTAATAACCTAATACAAGTTATCTTCTCGAGCCAACAAGTCTTCTAGGGTTATTAGCCAACTCATTAGGGTTTCTTCTTACTTCCCAGAATATTCCATTCTCGTCAGGTTTACACATGGAGGTAAATACCTCCCGCAGCTATCATAATATCAACAGAGATAACATGTGGTTTTTTCCTCGTGTCCACTTCATGTTGTACACAAATGGAACAAGTATGGTACTCTCTTGAGCCTAGAGGGGGGAGTACAATGATGTAACTCTTATGTACCTTAAGGGGGGGAGTTCAAAAATCAAATGATGATGGTTTTTGAAACCACTTTAGGTCTCTCCTTTCAGTTGACAAAGGGGGGAATTGATGATGGAAGTGAAAATGGTTCTCAGACTAAAAGTTTCGACAACAAATATGCCATATGGGCATGAAATTTTCCAAATGGGCAATGGAATTGAAGATGGTTGTTAGACAAGAAGTTTCGACAACAAATATGCTAGATGGGCATGAAATTTTCCAAATGGGAAACTTCATTTTGTAGATCACAGACTTTGACAAAATTATGGTTCAATGACTTGCAATTGAATCATACACATTACATGATTGGGATGTTGTTGGACACCTAAAAGTGTCAAAATTGGTTAGTGGTCATCCAAAAAACCATCAAATAAATGGTATCAATTGGTCAATGGTTATCCAAAACCACATATTTAGAGAGAAATTCAGTGATACACTTCTAGTAGAGTGGTGATACTACATGTTCACCAATTAGCAGAAGACCTCAGATTCTTCTAGCTCAAATACTTGGAAAAATGATCGAATTGTCAAGCAATCAGGGAATGTTTAGATATTGCAGTTGTTCACTTCCATATCTTATCTCTCTTCCAGTTCATTTTATATGAACCATTCAACATCCATATTGGTGATTTTTTCAGGAAGTTCTGCATTGAGGCTCGGCTTAGGAGTTTCAGTATGAAGACTTGGAATTGATACCATTTTATGCTTCATTGCTGGTATTATTGATCAGACTTGTGATTGAGGGGGGGAATGTTATCCTATGGCTTACCTTAACCAATCACTAAGTCTAATTTTCACCTATATTTGTATTATTCATTTAGTATATTAGTAATATATCCTCAAGTCATGACTAATGAGTTAGTTAAGATTGCATGGCCTAGTCATCATGCATGATTTTAGGATCCAGAGAAAATATCTCTATGAGGTGGCATCACCCATTGTACTATAAATATGTAACATTGGTGTGAATACATTAGAGTTGGWTAGTGAKACTTTTYYGCCATCTTGTTGTYCCTATCTATATTTTATCATTTTCAAGGGTTGTTTCATTTTTTGTTTGTTAGCATTTTATCATGGAAGGAATCATGGAAATTTGGAGATAATGGTTGTGTAAGTATTTTTATTTTCCTGTATTATTTTCTTGTGAGTGGAAAAATGGTTACATGGTACTCCATATTTGTCGTTCCATATTTGTGTAAGTGGAATGGTATCATTGCAATAATAAAATCTTACTCTATCGTATTCATAAATCCTCCTCGACATTAATAGGTTGTTGCTTCACTTTAGAATGCACAAAACAATCCACAAGATCTGTTCTCATTAGCCTGTTTATACTCATATATAACACACTAAGTTGGGATAATCTCTAGTTTCCTTGGGGATGGGATTCAATGCAAATGCATCTAAAAAAGCTTAAGATTGCACACTAACAACTGCTTCACTAAAATATCATTCAAAGGTGGGTCATAAGAAGAGAAAGACTAGTGTGTTTCCTTGTTGTCGCTATGAATTTTTCTTTTCCTGCTTAGTCTTATGTGATGGAATGGAGACTAGAACCCAAGTCGTTGAATTCCATGTTGTTTATGGGATTCTAGGTTGAGTGCTTGCATTGTTGATGAATATCTTATTACTAAGGGGGCTGCTAGCGAGAACTTCCAAGGGAGAGAACCGGGCTTTGAAATTCATTCACATGTGAGAGTACCCTATCTACATCCATATGCCAACTAAACCATATTGACATCTAGAAGCATTGATAAGCTTTGAAAATCCATGAAAAATAAGTTATGGAAGGCTATAAATGGAAATTGGGTTGAAGAAGATGGTAGTGCAGCAGTTCTTCATTAGAGCATTCCCACTTTTCCCTTTTAGAATACAAAATTCACCTCAACCTAGCAAGTACTGTCTTATTTTAGCATTAAATTTTTAGTTAATATTTTATGTGGAAATGAAGGATTCACTTCACTGATTTCAAGGTTTATATGTATGCTAACCTACATTCTTGTTTTAGAGGGTCTTCATTCACATGTGAGAGTGACCTATCTACATCCATATGCCAACTAAACCATATTGACATCTGGAAGCATTGAGAAGCTTTGAAAATCCATGAAAAATAAGTTATGGAAGGCTATAAATTGAAATTGGGTTGAAGAAGATGGTAGTGCAGTAGTTCTTCGTCAGAGCATTCCCAATTTTCCTTTTTAGAATACAAAATTCATCTCAACCTAGCAAGTACTATCTTATGTTAGCATTAAATTGTTAGTTAATATTTTATGTGGAAATGAAGGATTCACTTCATTGATTTCAAGGTTTATATGTATGCTAACCTACATTTTTGTTTTAGAGGGTCGAGGTACAATTCTATTGTATTTGATTTTCGCATAATTTAAGCGCATTATTCTCACATTGTACATGTTAATCTTCCAATAATTATAAATATTTTCGATCTAATTCAAAATTAATACTCAAACAATTATGGATTTTTCAATCTAGCTTAAAATCATTTTACTAAAATAAATAAAAACAAAGAGAGAGGAAAAGTACATTGGGATGGAACAACATGTATTTCAGTACGAAGCTTTTAATTTTGTTTTTTTTGTGATCGTCGGAATCAATAACTAGTCAGGCAAGAAGTACAAATCTTTTAAATTGAGATAACTAAAATCTGCATATGAAAGTCACTTGGTCCATAATATGTTTTGGTTGTAGTTAATTCCATTATCATCCTAATTATAGCATTTTCTTTTATTTGTGTGGTGTGCTATGGGAAACAATCTGTAGAAGTACTCGTTCACTAACTTGGTTATGACCCGAAGTACGAATCTCAAATTTTCTCAACAAAAGTAATTGTGGAGCATCTACCAATTTTTATCCAAAAACAATCATTTTTTTTGCTTAATTTATTGAGTATTTTCACATAAAATCAAAAACTTCTTTGCTTTCCATGATTTTACCATTTTTGCACAATTATTTAATAATTTCCAGCTACCAATTTATAGTCAAAACACACCATTTTTTTGTACTACTTTACTGAGTGTTTTCACGGAGACTCAAATAATTGTTCAAAAGACTTCATCTACACAAAACCTACTTGGCTTGTTGTGCAGAGGGAAATTATTAACAAAACGCATGGACATCCTCCCTCTCTCATTGAATATTTGCAAATGAAATGAAATAAAATCCCAAAATTCCTCATTTGAAACAACCTACCCATGAAATTGTACCCCAATTCCTCCTTGATCACACAAGTATCCATCATGAACATGAAAACGGACCTTCAAAACACCGATAACTAGAAATTGCGTACCCAATGGTCCTATAAGGGGGAAATGCTCAGTGGGAAAAACACGGACAGATTTTTACTGAAATCGCAACTCTAACTTCCTTTGCTAGTGCGAAAAAAGTAAGCAAGCTACCTTCCCAATTATTCTCACTCTTCAAATGGAATTGACTTTTCTCCTTCCCCTATCTCTTCTTCCCAATCACATTCAAACATGATGGCTCTGGGAAAAAAACACTATGATGAGTAACGAGGTTGTTTCTTAGCACCAACTACTATGCTCAACCATTATGGAAGGGAATCACTTAGGGACATTCACCCTAGCTCTCTCCAACATGTAGATTAATATTTCCAAACCCACATTCCTTCCCAAACATGGATTTTGTTGGGCTAGGGAGGTTCTCTCTATAAGTTTGGCCAAGCACGATAATTTGCACCACGAACCACGTAATATTCTTCTTTGTAAAGAGCAGATGACGTTGAGCTACAACTGATTTGAAGGACTGGAAATCCCTACCTGGAAGTAATATCTAGGGTACTCGATTGAGATCCCACACATTTAAAGAGCAGTGATAAAACATTATACGAGTTGTGGTCTTTTTGTTCCAGCAATTTGTTTTTTAAAAGGTTTCTTAGCCAATCTAGCTCATTATAGGAACAACATTATTTCATTCCAACCATAGGAAGGATTGGATAATGATCAAGAGGGACAAGGTTTGGCAAAGAGGGGATGCAGGGGGGTGATGGGATTGGCAAGTGAAGTAAATGTCTAACATTGGTGACAATTTATTGACCTAACCCCTCTGGAATTTTTTTGCAAGGAAACCCCAATGGATACTTTCCCACATTCTTGGATGATATTTGTAGTTAACCCATCGATGTAGAGTTCCTTACCAAAGATATTTCCACCAAGCACTCACCATCTCAAGACTAGCCGAATGCCCAACAACATTTACAACAACAAATTGAGATAACCCCTTAGACTAATAATGTGAAAGTAAATGTTTACAAAGCACCATTCTAAATAGATAAGTTACAAAAAATAATTAAATGTTTAAAAAATAAAAAAAAAATTATAATTAACAATAAATTATTTTTAAATCTCCCATCCACAAAATTATTAGTCATAAATGAGGCTACTTCTTCATTGTTATGAGTTGAACAAAAAATTCAACATGCCCGAAGTTAAAAGAAAAAATCCTCCTAAGAAAAATGTCTTGATTGCATACTCATTGGTTTTTAAAACATTGTTTTCCAACTTTTTCATTTAATTATAAGTTAAAATTTAATAAGATCAAAATAATTACTTTACTATTTTTTTTTAACTAAAAAGAAAGGAAACTTCTATTATATCTCAAAATATGGTACAAAAAAAGAGATAACAAGGGGGTTTGCCTCGAAGGAAAACCAGACCCCTAAACCCTCTTCACCATATCCATAGTTTTCAAGGTTTATATTTTTACCAAATTTCCAGAGATGAGACTTGAACAAAGTTCCAGAGATAGGATAATAATAGGGTCGTTAACAAACTGACCGAAAACAAGACATAAAAGACTAGAAAACATCGAGCTAGAAAAATCCTACTAAGTGTCTGATGCACACTTCATCTCTCTCATGGTTGTCTCGATGAGGCTCCCTGCTTTTGGTTTGGATTTCCTACTAGCTTCCTTCCGGTAAGGAGATAACTCCACCCGAGGTTTCTCTTCTTCTTCATCGACCAGAATTACACATTGAAGAGAACCTGGAGCAGACTCAGTTTTTGGTCCTTTCTTTTGTTGCACTGGACGCTGGTCCAACCGATTGACCCTGAACTTGATGCCATGTTGTGATCTGCAGAAAATTTTGAACTTTCCCTCCATAATGTGAATATATTGGAGGATCTCTGAATTCTCCTAACATGTTTCATTAACGGCCTGAGCCACCAGTGCTTCGACCATCCAATATGCTTCCACCATGCTGAAATACTTGGTATCTCTAGTCCTTGGGTTAGTAGGGTCAGAAACCCACTTGATCGCTTCCTTGATTATCTCTTCCTCGGTGATCCTCTTTATTTGGGATAAGACACAGTCCTCAATAACGTTCACCGCCTGAATTTCTTCCATCGCACTATGGACCCAAAAATGCTCCTTTGCGACTCTGGCTTCCTTCTCAGCTCTGGAGAGGCAGCCTTGGCCTATTAACGATGATGCTTCATTTTCGTGTCACCCTACTTGATCCCTCCTATTCTTCTTGTTCCAATGACGCGCCATTCTCTCCCCTAGTCTGAGAATCGACCAAAAGAGGAGCAGGATGGAAATACTAGATTATCTCAAAATGCGATGCCTATGCATTCTTCCCTCATATTTATGGTTAAAAACCCCAGCATTAAAGATAATGAAATGGTACTCTGCTCTCGGGAGCCTATGTCTGTGGTATATATTACTAAATGCTATGAAGGCTCGGTAGGTGATTAGACCAATTACTATCGATCTCAAGTCGTCAGGAGTGCTTACAGCGTCCAACCACTTCTTACATTGATAACTAGTTTTCCCTTTCGTATTGGCCTCATTGGCCCTGGCTTTGATAACACTTCACTTCATCATGGATTTAACCATAAATTAGTCGATCCTCTATCGGACTCTCGAGGTTTTCCTAATCATTAACCATAAGTGGGTCCTCATTTTCACACATGGGTCTAGATTGTTGCTTGTCCTCTCATTCTATATCAGGTTGCGGACCCCTTTTGTTGATGGGAATATGTCCCTCCACTGTACCTATGGTTATTGTCTCAGGCCATCTATCCTCCTTACTTGCATCATGGTGTCGACCATGAATCCAAGTGTCCCTTCTGGCCAGCTCAATCGCTTCCCTCCATGCAGTTAGATCAGTGTGGCAACTCCGTTGGATCTTCTCTTCCATCCTTCCTAGCAGTGGGTCCCCCAGGCACCAAATTCGATACCTTTCTTACATTGTGACGTTGAGTTTGGCCATGCAATCAGCCATTGCATTTTCCTTCCTTCTGGTCTATTCATGGAAGATGGATGCTAAATAAGTTACCATACCCCCTAGAATTGAGAGGCCATTTCTCAACCATGCATTCTTAGAGATCTTATCTTCCATAACCTTGTACAAGAATTTTTTCAAACCTCTGATGATTAAAGGAGAGTCACCCTCTACCTCCAGGGCCGAAAATCCACACTCTTTGGTTATCGCTATGCCTCGTCGGAGACTTGCCAGCTCTGCTACATTGTTCATTGTAATTCCCAAGTTGGACGCGTAGAAGAGAATAATTTCTCCTTTGTCGTCTCTAAAGAATCCTCCTAGTCTTTTCGAACCAAGATTTCCTTTGGACGTGCCGTCGAAGTTTAACTTTATAAAACCTTCTTGGGGGGGAGTCCAATGCTCCCGAAACTGCATTCTCCCCACCTTCAGAGCCAGTGAATTCTTATTGAGGCACAAACCAAGATTATATCTTTTAAACATGTCTACTTCAAAGGCTTTCGGCTAGAGGCCTTGGGATAACCAAGAAATTACCCCAATGGATTCTTTCACATTTTTGTTGATGATTTCCCAAATTTGGTTTATGGTAAGGGATTTATCTTTGAATATTCTACGATTCATTTCATTCCACACATTCCACATGAGGATGCCTGGATAAATCTCCCAGGATCTATTAATGTGGCATTGCTAAAAGGATTAACGTTGCAGGATTCTATAGTCTCTATAACATTATCGCTTTTTAGGTCTATCCTTTGGAAATTGATTTCTCCTTAATCCCATAGTTTATTTGTATATGTACAGTTGCTCAATAGATGGTCAAGAGTTTAATTTGTTTTGTGACATAGTGTACATATCGACGGAACTACAAATCCTTTTCACAAAAGATGGTCCCAGGTTAAGACCCTTCTATTTTCTACCAGCCATAGAAAAGTTGAAATTTTGGGCCAGTTAGATTTGGACCAAATTTTTCCCCAAATGGTTCTGTTATGGGTATTGCCTGGGTTCTGCATGGAATGGTAGTATATTTTCACTTGGAAATATATGTCTACCTGGAGGCCCCATCAAATGATGTCCTCCCCATTTTTGGTTTTGACCTGGTGCTCTTGAAGAATTTTAGATACCAGGTCTTTCGACTGCTCATTCCACTAAATTGGCCATTCTTCTAAGGGCTTCCAAGTTCTCAAGATAGAGTTTCCATTGGTTTGAAAGGTTGTCCAGTAATGGTGCAGCTTCACCCAGCCTACATGCTTTAAAGTGAAGCATAGGTCTAGATACTTTTATTCTTCCCGTAAGATGGTATTATGTTCCCAAGTGTCATCCCAAAAAAGGATCAAGGTCCCATTATGGACTTCCCAAAAGCATTGATATTGAACCAGGTCACAGTTTCGCCAGGCATTATTCCAAATCAAAGAACTAGGTCTGATTCCTTTCGCTCTAATTAGGCTCTAGAGTGGGATATTGGGGGAATACGTGTTCCTCCAAATTATGGCCCATAGGTCTGAAGGGGTTTTGATCCATCTCCATAAAAGTTTGGTTGCCAAAGTAGAGCTAAAAGCTTGGGGATCCTTCAGTCCAAGTCCTCCTTGGGACTTAGGTTGGCAGAGAGTGTTCCAGGCCACCAGGGGTCATTTGTTTTCTTTTGAAGGGCCACCCCACGAAAAATTTTGTCGGAGGTTCTGAATTTGCTTAATGAACTTCATCGGGGAAGCTAGAACTGAGAAAAGGTACAAAGGGAGGGTCGATAGCAACAACTTTATCAAGAGGTCGAGACCTTGTAGGGAAAGAGAAAGGTGAGTCCAACTACAGAGTTTTCCTTCCATTTTGGCCAAAAGGAGCTCCCAAGAAGGGTCATGAAGATATTTGGACAGAAGGGGAGCTCCTAAGTATTTGGTTGGAAGGGATGAAATTTGAAATCCAAGCAAGTGGCCATATGTCGTTGAATATAGGGGGAAGTGTTGAAAAAGAAAACCAGAGCTTTTTCTTGGTTAATGACTGTGCCAAAAGCTAAGTTAAATAGTTCTAGAATTTTTTTGAACTCATTCAATTCTTTAACCTTAGGGGACCCCATTAGAAGATTGTCATTCACAAATTGGGGATACGACAAGGCCTCTTCTCCCTAGAGAAGGGGAAATCACGTAATCGCTCCTCGACTTTTGGCCTGAGAAAGGCTTCGACCCAACCATTACGCTAGGCTTATGTAGAGGAAAGGAGACAAAGGATCACCATGTTTTAGTCCTCTCGATACATTAAAAGTCTTGGTTGGAGATCCATTCACCAAGATAGAAAAGAAGGCCATAGTGACCAGGTTCATAACCCAAGTTACCCAACCTTCCTCAAAACCAAAGGATAGAAGCATCTTGTGGAGGAAGCCTCAATTCATCATGTCATAGGATTTATACATATCCATTTTCATCATCATACCCGCCTTCTTCGACACCTTAAGGGAGTGTATCACCTCATGGGATACTATAATTACGTCCAGAATCAGCCTTCCCTCAACGAAACCTCCCTACTTCGAGGAGATGATTTGCAGGAGGATAGGTTTTAACCTGGAGGCTATCAATTTAGAAATAATTTTATAAATGACATTACATAATGAAATGGGATGAAACTTATATG